>OZ005662.1:82254301-82554301 GCA_963930645.1 Salticus scenicus
GAATGACAACCTGGCTGAATAAAAAAGCATTCTAAAAAAATTTCTGATACTCGGAGTTTTTTATGGGTTACTCATTGATCATCCAGGGGTCACTTGTGGTCACTCATATTCATGGGGATTTACCCTAAAGTCATAATATAGCAGAAAAGTGGCCCGATGCCACACTGACAGACAACCCAGCTAAATAAAAAAGCATTCTAAAGAGTAAACAAAAAAAAAAAAAAAAAAAAAAAGAAAATTCGAAAAAAAATTATTTTTTTCAAAGGATCATGCAAAAATGTCTGCATTTATATGTAAGATTGGGTGCATAAAAAATGCAAATTTCTTCTAAAATTCACTTATGAAACACACGGCTTTTTACTCTCATTTAAAAACAATGTAATTTTTATAAAAGTATCACAATAAACACAAATTTAGTTATATATTCACATGTAAATTGTGAATTTTGCTGAGCAACAGTGAGTAAAATACATATTTGTTCGAAAAATAACAAAAAGACAAAAATGTGAAAATTTATTAAAAAACATTATTTTTGTTATAAAAATTAATGTAAAATGTGTAGTTTTTTCGAAATTTCATGATAATAAATATGAATTTTCTCAAAAAATGCACATTTTGTCAAAAGATTGTGACACGAAAAATGTAAATTCCACCAAAAGCTTATTGGACATATGCGAATTTTGTCAGTTAGTCACTTCACAAATGGAGATTATATTAAAAAATAATGTGAAAAATGTGAATTTAGTCATGGAACTGCATGTAAAATGCCAATTTCATAGCTGTATACATACATGAATGGATTTTTTATATTATAATCATTATTATTTCCCATTGCAGCCTGATCTGCACATATTGCACATGCATGAAATATGGTATGATTTCATCAAAATGGGAGGGGGGGGGATTTTTTTAATATTACATTCTTTCAGTACCAAGGTAGCTTCAGTGATCACCTCTTTTCAAATAATCATCATCCTTATGTATATACGACTCCCCTTGTAAACAAACTGATGCTGCACATAAAATTACGCATATTTTGAAAATAATGCATAAAGAGGTTGTGATAACCAATGATGTATTTGCATAATGCTGTTTGTTTTTATATTAGACTTCTCAGATCTATATTATTACATAAGCATCAAGTCTATAATATTGAATTCCTTGATTGAGTTGAAATTCTTAGTGCTTTTTCCTTTTCTGTGTACACAAGGAGTACACAGAATATTGTACACTATTGTACATATGTGTACAATAGTGTCTGATGCAATATCAAATTTCATGCATCTTATAATTCATTCATAGAAAGTATTATTTCAAACATGTAATATATTAGTGCATATATTTAAAAATTAATAGTTTTTCCAGTTTCAAATTATACTAGTTCTATATTATACATATATTTACAGAAAGAGATTTTTATAAACGAAAATTTAGTATCAAATAGCTTTTTAAGATTTGATTCACTTGGGACTTAACATATTTAGGTTTCATTTGTGCATTTTTACTTAACAAAAATAAAGGCCTTAAATAAACAAAATAATTCATAACATTTACTTATTAAATTTGAAATAATACTTTCAAACTAATATTTCATTTACTTAGAAATTAATATAAGCTCTGGATACAAAACATTGTATCGCATCTATCAGACAAAAACATCAATTCTCTCCTTTCATGCAGAGAATTGATACAGAACTATTATTATAAATAATATGGATTATACATATATATATGTATATATAATTCAGCATATTTAAATTATATATATATATATATATCATTTAAAGCAGAAAAAGCTTTATGATAACTCTTAAAACAAATCATATTTAAAAAGGTGTATCAAGTATATTTATTTATCGCACATATTTCTACAATATATCGTGAAAAATAAAGTAATTTTGCCATCTACATTTAAAATTTAGTATTCAGCGATAGAAACATTTGGTCCGAAGATTAACCGAGTATTTCTGTCATATTTTTATAATAAAAAAAGTTGCTTAAATGGATAGCTCCGATTATTTACATTCGTTTCCTCGGAGCCGTCACCATCACATCAATGTCTGGCGAAAAGTAAACAAACTAATGCGGAAGGGTACAACGATCATTTTATGCAAAAAAATAAAACTAAAAGAGGGAAATTAACTGTATTTATCGTAGCATTAATATTTTTTATGACAGAATATAAAATAAAAAGAAGTATATTTTGAAAATAAAGCTTTTTTTTACAGTTTTTAATTAATTTTAAGAGCGCCATCTAGTAGCGATTTCAAGAAACGCTGCAAACATTAATGAAAAATATAGTTTTACATTTGTTTGCTATTTTTTAAGAAATGTGCACATTTAAAAGTGGGAACATTGTAATTTTCGATTAAATATAGTTCTTAGAACGTTTTAATAAAAAAATTGCATAGTCCTGAAAGATGGTAAACGGAACTTCATTTATAAGCATCTTTTTATACTTCGTCCCATAGTCTACTTTGTCTGTGTCTCTTTGCATGAATTTATGTTCATTTGTTAAAAACCGTAGTTATACTATAAAAAGGTTTTTGATATGCAACTTAATATTTTACTTACTTTATTCATTAAAATTAATATTTTCTCAGATAGAAATCAATATGTAGTGGCCGTCACATAATATTCTTCTGCGTTATTATACATAACTGCACCACATACAGTTAAACTAAAAAGTAATCATAATTTCTTATAAAGATTTTAAATATAGTATTTCGTGCATTTCTGATCCACACATGCTAAAAAATAGCTGTGTGAAAAATAGCCATGTGAAAAATCCCAGAATATAAGAAATAGCAGCACCAACTGGCGGACAATATACGCCCACATTAAGACAGCATTTCTTTCCATAATCATTATTTCACATATCAAATTTGGTGCATTTACAGGGATGGAACACGGGCGCAGAATTCATACCACTATCGATGTAAGAAAATTTTCTACTTCTTAAATCAACGATATTATAAGTAGAGAAATTTCTTAAACGGATTCCGGTATGAATTCTGCGCCCGTGTTCCATCCCTGCATTTATATGCTATAGAAGGTGAGATTTATCCTTCCTATCTCCGGGGTGCATACTTAGGAACACTCAACTGAGCAGAGTATTGTCGAAAACCTGTGTAGCTAAACGCGCTTTCGCCAGAAATATGTCTTCCGTAAGTGTGGGAATGTGCTGTAGGAAAGGCAAGATAATGATTTTCATACTTGCCAATATCCTAATTAATATTCCTTAGTGCTGTTAGTCCCGCCCTTTTTTTCACACAAGTAAAATTTTAGAGTAATATTGTCCAAATCTAATTACGATTAAATAGGAAGAAAAACACACAAAATGATACTGGTGTCAAAAAGAAGGCGGGGCTAAGAATACTACATAATATTAATTAGTATGTTGGCAAGTATGCTTTCTACTATGAAATTTTTTAAATACAGTTATTTCGTTTTCATTTGCTGTGATATTTAGGCATGCAGAATGCTCCGTTTTTTAGTATCCATTTCTACAAAAAACAACGTTTTAATGTAGCTTTCAAAAATCTTTATTTTGATCATGTCACAAAAGGAAGTTTATTTTGAAATAAATTTTCGTTGCTTTTTTAAATTTATTAAACTGTTTCTTTCTTTCTCTTTTTCTTTTCTTTTTTTTTTTTTTTTTTTTTTTTAACTTTTATTAATATTTTTTATATTGTTTTAGTAAAGGTTATGTAATAAATACAAAAAGAATTAATACAAAGTGTGTGATTTTTAAGACTGACTCTAAAGTGCTAAATGAGAGAAAAAAAATTCTCATTTATTGAAGACAAGGCTTAGAATGTACGGAAAGAATTAATTTCTTTTTGTAAATCTTCATAGCTCCCATAAGGCTCAAAAGAAAGTCGAATAATAAAATGTAGATTAAAAAAAATAAAAATAAAATAAAGTATTCAATTCAGAAGTATTGTTTAATTCTGATTAAAAACACAATGAAAGCTTTGATAAAGATTTTAAAACCCAAAATAAGAGCAATTCTATTTCGATGCTCTTTGCAAATATTGAATAACACCATTTCTATATTTAAATTTCTCTGGATATCCATCATTTTAACAATCCGTCTAACTGTTAATTTTCTTGACAGTAGTTAACATCATAGCTTTAACACTTTCGCGACCGCTGAAATGAATTCACGTCATTTGAAAATCTGTAACTCCTGTTTCTTTAGGTTACATAGGTTACATTATTTCTGAACAATATACCCAATATTCACATTTGTGCAATCAATGCACAAATATTTAGGCATGCAGAATGCTCACTTTTTTAGTATCCACTTCTACAAAAAACAATGTTTTAATGTAGGTTTCAAAAACTTTTATTTTGATTATGTCACAAAAGGAAGTTTATTTTGAAATAAATTTTCATTGCTTTTTTAAATTTATTAATCTTTTTTTTTTTTTTTTTTTTTTTTTTTTTTAACTTTTATTAATATTTTTAATATTTTTTGTAAATTTTATGTAATAAAAACAAAATGAATAGATGCAAAGTGTGTGATTTTTAAAACTGACTGACATATATAGTAAAAATGATAAAAAATAACTAGAGTTTAAACTAGAGTTACCTGCATTTAAACTGACGCATAATGATAAAATGCAGTAGGTGTATTAACATAGCCAAGGAGGTGCACTAGACTCCTCCCCTATATTACTAAATGACAGAAAAAGAATTCTTATTTTTTGAAGACCAGCCTTAGTGAGTACGGAAATGATTAATTTCTTTTTGTAAATCTTCATAACTGCCATAAGGCTCAAAGGAAAGTCGAATAATAAAATGTAGATTAAAAAAAAAAAAAAAAAGTATTAATATCAGAAATAAAGTTTAAATTTGATTAAAAACGCAATGAAAGTTTTGATAAAGATTTTGAAAGCCAAAAATAAGAGCAATCATATTTGGATGTTCTCTGTAAATATTGAATAATACCATTTCATTATATATATATATATATAACAATGAGTTATTATACGCAGTAAAAGGCAAGCAACAGATACAATATCGCCGAAACCCCACAGACCAATAAGAATGAATATTTTTCAAGTAGGAGAAGCTCAGAAAGGTGAAAAAAACTCATCAGGGGAGACCTTTTCCACCTTTGAGCACCAATTTACGATTTCGTTCACTAGTGGCTATAACAGCAAATCAAAAATATAATAAACAAACAATACTCACAGGATCGTATATTCGGAGTCGCATGAATTAACAAAAAAAACATATTAATTCAGAGTTTTATATGTTTATGGAGTAAAAATAAGCAAAATTCAAGGTTTAGTGGTTCATAGCTGATAAAAAATAATGAAATTATATAACAATATGGATATTTATTATGTGTGTAAGAGTATTATTACTAATTTTAAGAATAGTTAAGAACTCAAATGAAGAAATTGAACATTTAAAGGAAAAAGAAAAAATGCATATTAATACTAGGTATATGCCTTTTCGCATTTATGTATATCAAATCCCTCTTTTAAAAATCTTTGGTGGCTGTTGAAGAGACTTGCAAACATGCTATTTAATATCCCGTAGTCTTGTTAGTTTCACCCTTTTTTTTCACACCAGTAAATTTTTAAAGTGATATTATGCAAATTCAGTTACCATTAACCAAGATGGGGGAAAAAAAAAAACTCTAAAAAGATACTGGTGTAAAAAAGTAGGCGGGGCTAAAAACACTACGCAATATTAATTTGTATGTTGGTAAGTATGGTTCAATAAAAAAGTCGCGCAATCTGTACCAGGTGCCGTTGTTTACCGCCAAGTTTCCGAACCAAGCGGAAGGCATCTAGTATAGGAGTCTATGGTATATCAAATATCAAAATAATAGGTGAATATTAAAAAAAAAAAAAAAAAAAAAAAATTCCAGTAGATCTGGCAGCACTGTTGCCGACATTTTAATTTATTCTGGAGCATGTTAGTCCCAACTTCATTAAATACCACTTTTTTAAGAGTAATTTTTTTCTTATTTTACCATAGTTATATATTGGAGAAAAATTCTCAAAAAATAAAGCGATGCGAAATAGAGGCGGGACTAAAAATGCCCCAGATTAAATTAAAATATTGGCAACTATGTATTCAAGCATATATATTTTTCAAAAAATCGATTTTTTTAGGGCTAAATTCTCCTAAACACCTTAATTTACTTATTTAATATTTTTGTTTTTATTTTCTTCTACATTTTGTTGCTAGATTTTAGGAAATTTATCACTACTTACTATTTTATTATTTTATTATCACCATAATTTCAAAAAAATTTCTTTATTAAATGTACGAAAACGTTTATGTTTTATTAAGTTAAAAAATCAAATAAAAAAAGTAAATAAATAAATAATAATAACAATAATGCTTAAAAAAGTATTAATAATAATAATAAATGACCAATTTAATTATTTTTTATCAGATCACACCAGTAGAACAATACAGAGCTTTACGTAATAATTTAGGATTCAGATTGCTATGTGAAAATGACATAACGCGCTTACTGGTTCTATGAGAAAGCGGCTGTCCCGTCTGTGGGTCAACTGCCGAGATAATAAAGGATTTTGTTTACAACTGGTGTGTGCATAACTGTAATCGTTGTTATCACATGGCTCTAAGAACGCGAGATTTTTTTTTTTTTTTTTTTTTTTTTTGAAGTCGTATAGTCGTTATTTATTAGTATGCTTGAAATTAATATTCCGAAAACTGTTGTTAACACATTTCATTTATTTTCTTTTTTCTTGTGCTTTTTTCTTCACATACGTAAACGTATGTTCACAGAGTAAAACTTTTTGTATTTGATTCAACACTATTTTTCGATTTAAGTCACTCAAGCCAACTTCTTACATAAGTCTGTTCATTATCGGACACATGTCTTTTATATCGAAAAAATTTTGCAATTTAAGAAATATAGTTTCGGAACAAGTTTTAGAGAGTATTACAAATGTATAATTCAGTCTATAAACGTTACATATACATACACAACATTGATACAAAATGATATTTTCAGCTTTTTTACATCTGATGTGCTTTATCATTTAAATAATGTATGTTTGTAAATGAAAATACACATAATGCTGTTTTTATTTTAAAAAATAACAACCTAAAATCTAACCCATTTGCTTTTCTGTGTTATGTCTAAATTATAGAATTTTATTATGACTTGTAATTCATTATTATTATTATTTTAACTTGAATAAAAAACAAGCAACATGCATGCTTTCTAAGTATGAAATTTTTTTTAAAGTTATAAACTTCATTATTGAATACAAAATATTACCTATTTTTTACCTATTTCAATTTCCTTTAAAATAACTTTTTTCAGTATTACATTAATATAATTACATTAGTATAAATTTTTCTATTGCAGTTTTATCGTATTCCCTGATATTGTGTATGTAGTAATAATTGTCCTGTTGTAAGTATTAATAATATTTAAAAATAAATTTAGTTAAAATGGTTAGCTTTATAGAAAATTTTGAATAAATAAACAATAAATAAGTAATTTAATAAAATTTCTTTATTAGAGTTGCAGTACTTATTTTTATTAATAATGATAATTGTACGTTTACTTTAAATTTATCTAGTCAAATATAAAGCTCCAAGAAAAGAATTTGCATGAATTCATGTTCATTTGTTAAAGAATGTAATTATTATATTATAAAAAGATTTCTTATATGCAACTTAATATTTTACTTACTTTATTCATTAAAATTAATTTTTTCTCAGATAGAAATCAATATGTAGTGGCCATCACAAAATATTCTTCGGTGTTGTTACACATAACTGCACCACATACGGTTAAACTAAAAATTAATCGTAATTTCTCACAAAAATTTAAAAAAAAATATTTGGTGCGATTCTGATCCACACATGCTGAAAAATAGCCACGTGAAAAATCCCAGAATATAAGTAATAGCAGCCTCACCTGTCGGCCAATATACGTCCACAATTAGTCAGCATTTCTTTCCATAATGATTATTTTACACACATGAAGCTATAGAGATATTCTATTACCATGTTCACATATCAAATTTGGTGCATTTATATGCTATAGAGTATAGAAGGTGAGATTTATCCTTCCTATCTCCAGGGTGCATATTTAGGAATACACAACTGAGCAGAGTATTGGCGAAAGCATGTGTAGCTAAACGCGCTTTCGACAGAAATATGTCTTCCGTAAGCATGATTGTGGAAATGTGCTGAAGGAAAGGCAAGATAACGCTTTTTCATACTTGCCAATATCCTAATTTATATTCCGTAGTCCTGTTAGTCCCGCCCTTTTTTCCACAACAATAAACTTTTAGAGTAATATTCTCCAAATCTAATTAGGATTAAATAAGAAAAAAGCACTCTAAAAAGATACTGGTGTCAAAAAGAAGGCGGGGCTAAGAATACTACGGAATATTAATTAATATGTTGCCAAGTATGCTTTTTACTATGAAATTTTTTAAATACAGTTATTTCGTATTCATTTGCTGTGATATTTAGGCATGCAGAATGCTCACTTTTTTAGTATCCATTTCTAGAAAAAAAAACAACGTTTAATTGTAGCTTTCAAAAATCTTCATTTTGATCATGTCACAAAAGGAAGTTTATTTTGAAATAAATTTTCGTAGATTTTTTAAATTTATTTAACTTTTTCTTTTTCTTTTCTTTTTTTTGTTTAACTTTTATAAATATATATATATATATATATTTTAGTAAATTTCATGTAATAAATATAAAAAGAATTAATACAAAGTGTGTGATTTTTAAGACTGTCTGATATACATAGTAAAAATGATAAAATAACTATAGTTTTATGCATTTAAACTAATGATAAAGTGCAGTATGTGTATGAGCATAGCGAAGGAGGTACATTCAGGGATGGAACACGGGCGCAGAATTCATACCGGAATCCGTTTAAGAAATTTCTCTACCTATAATATCGTTGATTTAAGAAGTAGAAAATTTTCTTACAATGATAGTGGTATGAATTCTGCGCCCGTGTTCCATCCCTGTACATTAGACTTCTCCTCTACAGTGCTAAATGAGAGAAAAAAAATCTCATTTGTTGAAGACAAGGCTTAGAATGTACGAAAGGATTAATTTCTTTTTATAAATCTTCATAGCTCCCATAAGTCTTAAAAGAGAATCGAAAAATAAAATGTAGATTAAAAATAAATAAAACAAACAAATAAATAAAATAAAAAACAAAATAAATATAAATAAATAAAGTATTAATTTCAGAAATATTCTTCAAATCTGATTAAAAACACAATGAAAGCTTTGAAAAAGATTTTAAAACCCAAAATAAGAGCAATTCTATTTCGATGATCTTTGCAAATATTGAATAACACCATTTCTATATATATATTTAAATTTCTCTGGATATCCATCATTTTAACTATCCGTCTAAGTCTTAATTTGCTTGACAGTAGTTAACATCATAGCTTTAACACTTTCCCGACCACTGACATGAATTCGTGCTCAGTAGAGCGCCCGAGATGGATCAATGCGACCAGGCGATGACGTCATTGATCCTGAATCGGTCTTGGATCGGGCCAGGCGTCTACTGAACGATTTGGAAAAATTCTGACGTGATTGGAGCAGCGCCATCTATCTAATTTGACCTGTATTAGCAAGTTATTTATTGTATTTCTGTTGTTTATTTTGTCTGGACTTTTAATACGTAATTCCATAAAATGCTAAACTATATTACGTTTTCTCTTAAAAAAAAAAAGAAAGATCTGAAAGATCTTTTATGTAATAACAATTTTACTTCTTTCTTATTAATGTAGAATTCTGTATTCTGCTAACAAAAAATAAGAAGTATACATTAATTTGGCAGGGATGGAACACGGGCGCAGAATTCATACCGGAATCCGTTTAAGAAATTTCTGTACCTATAATATCGTTGATTTAAGAAGTAGGAAATTTTCTTACATTGAGAGTGGTATGAATTCACTAGCGCTTCAATGTTAAGCTCGATCCCTACGAAGTGGATCATTCTATTTAATTTGCAGGTAAATCGGTAGACAGAGGGATGGGAATTGGGAACCTTTGCTTGCGATTGCGCGCGCGAGGTGTGAGTGTTTACGATTTTGATTTGGCTCGTGGTTGTTGCTTATTGCTTGATTCTTTCTTGACAATTTTAAGTTCATCTTGACTCCTGTCAAAGATTTGATTGACGAGATAATTTTTTTTTTCATTTATCGCAAAAAAAGCTCTCGGGCTAGTGTTGTCGGATGATCGAAAGTAAATTTCTCCAAACAGTTCTCAAATTTCTTCAAGTCAAGGTGATATATATACATTTTTTTTTTTTTTTTTTTTCAAAAAAAATTTCAAACTGAATTTTTTTTTTTTTTTTTAAGTTTAAAAATTTACCAAATTTAAGCTCACATATATATTGAGTAAACAATAAATTTATTATAATTATGATTATTTTATTATTATCCTTTTTTTTTTTGGAAGTATCTATGTCGCAACATGAAGGTTAAAATCTCAGTTCTTGACATTTCAAATTCTACTATCTAAATCAGATTGACAATATTTTTTATGAAATTGTGGTTATTGGTGTTTTTGAATACGCTTACAAAGATGTACAATTAAAAATTTTCACTGCACACATCACACACTCAACTGCATTTTTACTTTCTTCTATATGTAATATAGAGAAAGCATTGGATTCGCGAAAATTTTCGACCTCCGTTTTTTGACAGATCTACACGTTTTGGGATCTCCTGAACACGAATTGATAGTTTTTAAAAAAATGTCTGTCTGTCTGTGATTTCTTGTTTTCACCGTATCTCACGAACCAATGAATGAAATTCAACCAAACTTGGTATATAGTTGGACCCTGACGGGGCATTGTGCTAATTAGATTTGGGAATCAATCGCCCAGCAGGTGGCGCTGTGATCGCAAAATTTCATATTTTTCACCGTACCTCACGAACCAATGAATGAAATTCAACCAAACTTGGTATAGTTGGAACCTGACGGGGCATGGTGCTAATTAGATTTGGGGATCAATCGCTCAGCAGGCGGCGCTGTGATCGCAAAATTTCGTATTTTTCACCGTATCTCACGAACCAATGAATGAAATTGAACCAAACTTGGTATATAGGTGGACCCTGACATGGAATGGTGCTGATTAGATTTGGGAATCAATCGCCCAGCAGATGGCGCTGTGATCGCATTTTATGTAAACTTTTAACATTGCAGTATAGGACAAAATTTCGTATAAATATACATAATGAGTGTTATTTTAAACTTGTGAGTGTAAAATTAATATGAATATATTGATAACAGTAGTAGTTAACTAGGAAAAAAAAATTTGTGCATGTGGGGGCACCGGTTCCCCCCCTAGGGGGGAAGTAAATTTTCAAGATGGGTATCTTTCGAAAGGTCTCGTTGATAATAGTAGTGATAGTTAACTAGGAAAAATATTTTGTGCATGTGGGGGCATCGGTTCCCCCCCCCCCCCAACTGAGGGGGGAAGTAATCTCCCGGGGGGGGGGGCAAAGTTTCAAGATGGGTATATTTCGAAAGGTCTCGTCAATACCTTTAAAACGAATGGTTGAACCATAAATATGTGATAATTTAAAACAAAGTTATCGATTTTTTATACTTTTAACGAAAAAAAACTTAGAAAAAAAATCGGATTTTTTTTTTTTTTTTTTTTTTTTTTTTTTTTTTTTACAAAATTTAACCAAACTTGGTATTTAGTTGGTCCCCGACATAAACTGGTACTGATTACATTTGGTGATCAATCGCTCAACAGGTGGCGCTGTGATCTCATGTTTTCTAAATTTTTAACATGGCAGTATAGGACAAAATTTCGTATAAATGTACATAATGAGAGTTATTTTTGACTTGTGATTGTAAAATTAATATAATTTATTAATAATAGTAACAGTTAAGTAGGAAAAAATTTCTGTGCATGTGGGGGGGAACGCTTCCCCCCTTGGGAGTGAAGTACCCCCCCCCCCCGGTGGGTTAAATTTTGAAGGTATCTTTCGAAAGATCTCGTCAATACCTTTAAAATGAATGGTTGAACTATAAATCTGTGATAATTTAAAACAAAGTTATAGATTTTTTTTTACTTTTAACAAAAAAAAAAAAAATAAATAAATAAAAAAAAAAAATAAAAACAGAAAAAACATCGTAATTTTTTTTTTTTTTTTTTTTTTTTTAATATTGTACTAATTGAATGTGTATAGGAAAATTTAGAAGAATGTCTTGTGGTGGCCACAACATACTAGTTTTTTTAATATTGTTACTGATTGAATATGTATAGGAAAATATAGAAGAAAGTCTTGTGGTGGCCACAACATACTAGTTTTCTTTAATTGTGACTGGGGAGTAAACATTTTTTAAGTTTTCTTGAATTTCTTTGTACAAGGAAATCAACTTGCACTGCAAAATATAGGAAATAAATATAGTTCAAATTTCTTCAAAACATGCTTTCTATATACTTATAGTTGCAACTTTTGAAAAAGATAAGGATTGAAAAGTATGAATTGATTAAATAAAAATTACAAGAAAATATAGTTCTCACTCGCCTTTTTTTTTTTTTTTTTTTTTTTCAATCAATGCTCCAATTCAATGCGCAATTGTTTTCAATCATATGATGAAAATAATATTTTAAGTGCAATTATATTAAAGTAATAATGCAGTAAACTGATTTTATTCCAGTAAATAATCTTAAAGCATTACATTAAAATAAAACTTGTTTTGAGGTACACGATCTTTTCACTAATTAAAACTAAGTTCTACATTACCCTCCTTTTCTTGCATTAAGTATAATTTAATGTAAGGTTTATTCACTTTTTTTTTTTTTAACATGAATGTAAATAGAAACAAAATAAAGTCATTTTCGTTTATTAATATAATATTAATTATCTTATACTTGCTATTTAGTAATATTTGGAAAAGCTTTCATAAATATTGCTCTTAAAATTTACCAAGTACATGAGGATTTTGTCAATTTTTACCTGAATTGCCTGAATTCATAGATACAGTCGGTAACAGAAGTGTCCGAACACTAGCAAAAATTCCTATGCAAAAAAAGTACACTTCATACGGTTTTGTTAAATAAATCCTTATCGAATTATGTTCTTAGACTGACTAAGAACAAGATTCGACAAGGATTTATTTAATAAAACCGTACGAAGTGTACTTTTTTTACATAGGAATTTTTGCTAGTGTTCGGACACTTCTGTTACCGACTGTATATAAGGGGAGGGGGAGAAAAAGAAGAAACTATTTTCGTGCATATGTTAAGAGGTAAAAAAAAAAACTGAGTCCGAAATTGAAATTTATCGTAATTCTATTGAACCTAACCTGAATCTCTTCTCCGACCGTCCTATTAGCTCAATGCATTTGCATTTATCTCCAAAAATAAGTAATAAAAAAAAAAAAAAAAAAAAAAAAAAAAAACGAAGTCTGAAATCGCAATCTATCGTATCTCCCCTTCTGCTTCCTATGATCCACTTCGTAGGGATCGAGCTTAACATTGAAGCGCTAGTTATGAATTCTGCGCCCGTGTTCCATCCCTGATTTGGTTATGATTTTTTGAAATTCACGTATAAATTTTATTCATGAAAATGTTTAGAATGTTACGTTGCATTTATTTTTAAAGGTGCAGAGTGGATTTATCTTAAATGAGCACTTCTTGATATAAGAAAACACCTTTATTTCTCTTCGAATTTTATTATGAACAGAAATGTACAACAAAAACGTTTTTGAAAAAAAAAAAAAAAAAATAAATAAATAAATTATATAAAATATGAAATATGCTATTTAGTTAATATAATGGATTTATATAAAAAATAATCTTACTTTCTTCTTCGATTTATGAATCAATATAAAGAGCTTTTTCTCTTATTATCGACTGAATATTAAAATAAACTAGCAATGTAAACAACACTGCATAATTTTATAGCTACTTTTTATACAGTGTGTTATGTTTATTAAATTTAATAATTGACATCTTAAACTTATTTTTACCAAAATTAAAAATATGTGGAAGGATTTTAATTTACTTACTTATAGTTAACTTATTGTTTTAAAGGTAAAAAATACAATCGTTTACAAGCTTTTCTATTTGCAAACAAAAAATAATAGCATGAATGAAAAGCTTTGTCTGAAAAAAGAAAAGAAAAGAAATAATTAATTTTTCCCAGCTTATTTTTATATATTAAATTAACAAAATATGATAGCGTCCGAATTAAAAAAAAAAAAAAAAAAAAAAAAAAAAAAAATATTTTTGTTTTAATTAAAATTGTGTAAATTTTTGTTTTAATTTTATGTTTAAATGTTACGTTCATCAATAAAAGAAATTACGTATCGAAAATCGTTATTACGTAAAAAATCTCTTTTACACAATAAATAAATAAACATAATATAGTTTAGCATTTTATGGAATTACTTACCTTATTTTCTACAGCACAAACAATGCATATAAATAATTACATGTGTATTAATCCTCAGCTAATTAATCAAATAAACAATCATTGTCAAAAACAGATGTTCATTATTCAGGTTTTCATTGCGTAGTGTCAGTCAGAGCCTGATTTTCAACCTATTGCGCATTTGATCCATCACGTGACCCAATGGATCAAGACATTTTTCTGGGCTTTCTGATCCACGACCGGTCGAGACCGGTCCATCCCACTGAACGATGTGACTCTGGATCGGTCGACACCACTGAACGCTTTGGCTCGGAATCAATCGACCGGTCGTGAATCGGGCGCTCTACTGAACACGCCCTTGAAAATCTGTAACTCCGCCAGTGGGTGTTTCTTTAGGTTACATAGATTACATTATTTCTGAACAATATACCCAATATTTACATTTGTGCAATCAATGCATTATTGATACAAATAGTTTGATTAGGAAGAGTGTAATTGTAATGTATCTTATTTATATTATAAATATGAATACAGAGAACATTGACTTAAAATAATGTAGCATAAAAGAATAACGCCCATAACAGGGTTTACTATGAAAAAGACCAAAGCATGCGGCAGCGAAAGAGTTTACATTTAAAAAATAAATAAGTAAAATAAAATAAATCACGACGAGAAAGAATAATAAATTCATCTTACTAAAATTAAATAATAATAATAATAATAATAAGTATAAAATGAATTTTATTTTCTTGTATCAGTTCAATTATTTGATTCGAAATCTATTCAAACTTTGATCGTTTAGGGGATATATATATAAATTTTTATGTTTTTAGCATAATATTTGAAACTCTTTTTTATTTATGAGTTTTGCTTATAATGCAAACTGCAGAATAGGCAAAGCCATAGCCAACAGGAAGTTTTGGAATTCCCCTCCCCCCCCCCTCTCCCAATCCTAATCCTACTTAAGAGGCCTCTCCACTTATCGTCCCCAGAAGCCAGAGCCAATGTTATTCTATGGAGAATTTCGCCACATTATAACTTATTAACTAATACATATTTTTAAATTCCGTTCTCACATTCAGAAACTTCACAACTATTAAACAATTTATCGCTCAGGGATGGAACACGGGCGCAGAATTCATACCGGAATCCGTTTAAGAAATTTCTCTACCTATAATATCGTCGATTTAAGAAGTAGAAAATTTTCTAACATTGATAGTGGTATGAATTCTGCGCCAGTGTTCCATCCCTGATCGCTTTGTAAAAATATTTTTTTTTTTAATTTTTAATACTTTATTTTGAGGTTGTAATGTATAATATTGAGGTCAGATACAATTTTTCTCATGACATTTGAACCAAAATATTTATAATCCCAAATGAAGCATTATAAATTTTAGAATTCTTTACATTTCACAGAGCTGCCAACAAGTGTAGCCAGATCTGGGGGATTTTTTATTAAAAAATCACCAATAACCTTTATCAGTCTTTCTTCATTCATTCTCTTCATATGTCTAAACCATTTCCTTTTTTTTTTTTTTTTTTTTTTTTTTTTTTCATATATAATCACAGATTGTCTCGTCCAGTTTCATCATCACCTTATATCTTTCACTATTATTTTTTTGTTTTCACGAGATGTTGCAGGATCGTCTTAATGCATGCATTTCCAGTGCCAAAAAATTCCTCTTCCAGCCTACTGTCATTCTCCAATCCTCCGATCTATATACTAGTATGCTTTTCATAATGGTATTATAGATATTCCTTTTCTATTCCTTGTTAACCTCTACCTTCATGCCAGCAGAAAAGTATCATGTGCATACTGTGTTGTAAAACATAGGGGATTTTTCCTGTAGTAGGGAAATCAAGTGTTAGTTTTGTCTTAGGGAAGAAAAAACCCCTTCTGGAGAATTTTAGATATATAATAATAATAAAAATTCAATAGTTTAATATAATTAAATATGTATATTATTATATTAAATATAATTTATTTATTACATTAAATATATTTTATTTATTTATATTATTATGTTAAATATAATACTTCATTAGTTTAAAAAATAATAATAAAGGAAAAATCTGCACGATTAATATATATATACGTATATATATTTCATAATTATCCTCTTACAAGCTCCAGGAAATGCTATTGTTTATGATTATTATCCCTTCACCATATTATATTACTTTCCTCTCACTCGAGTGATCGTCCCAGTTATGAAAAATAAATTTGAATTATGTGCATTTGTATTACCTATCAACATCCCTGAAATAGATATTTAATGACAGTTCGAGAAGAAAAATCTGCATGATTAATATACATATACACGTATGTATATTTCATAATTATCTGCTTAAAAGCTCCTGAAAATGCAATTGTTTATGATTGTAAGCATTGCGTCATATTATTTTATTTTCCTCTTGCTGGTCACAGCTGGGAATTATCAGAGTTTAAAACTATAAATTTTGAATTAGACTGTACTCTAAATATTTATTGCATTCATATATAAATATAAGAAAAAAATACTGACTTATTGAAAATTTTCAAACTACAGCTTTCGGTAATTTACACGTTTTGATATGCTTTAAACATGATTCGACCATTTATCGTAAATGTTTGTCTCTCTGTGCATATCAAATATATTGTGGACGTTCTGTCCCACGAACTAATAGACGGAACTTAACCATATTTGATATTTTGTTGGATCATGAGTTAAATTAAAGCTGATTACATTTGGAGATCAATCGCTCATCAGAGACATTTGTATGTCATATATATATATATATAATATGGCAGCACACGGTTAAATTTCGTATAAATGCACAAAATCGGAATATCTTTAACTTTTGAACGTGAAATTAAAAAAAAAAAAAAAAAAAAAAAAAAAAAGGATTAAATTTGGACTATGACAGAATGTCTCTCTATATATACTAACATAAGATTCAATTTATTTTATCGTACATTTTAATATTTTTTACTAAACAAAACATAATAGACATAACATAAATTTTTATCCCAATACGTGAGACAAAAGAAATTTTCAACAATGGAAATGGCTACAAGAATAAAATAAATAAAATAAATTTAAGGGAAATAAATTGAATTTGGCATAACTATAGTATTTCCCCTCAGCTGAATTTGGCCATTTTTCTTTGGCGCCGATTTGAACGATAACGATGTCGTTCTGGATTGTTTGCGATATAATATGGCAGCCTGCATGCTATTTATTTTGGATTTATGATTTTATGATTTATGATTTATAATTTAGCTTACGATTTTAACATTTATGCTTTATGATTTATGATTTTTAGATTCATGATTTAGCCATAATCGCCAACGAAAAATCGCCAAATCTAGCTGAGGGGAAATACTATAGTTATTCCTTAAATTTAAATAAATAAATAAAATCAATAAATAAAAATAGAATAAAAGAAGTGAATAAAAGAGACTATTTTATACTTTCAGTTTAAAAAGAAGATGAGAATGACAGATTTTGTGCAAATTCTTCTACTGTAATTTAAAATAATTGTTAGTTTTTGGGTGTCATCAGGGCGATAAAAGGCATTGACCGTTAAACCAATTAACGATACAGTCGCAATTTCTTTTATTAACTGTGGGGTTCACATGATTTTTTTCATTTGTTTAAAACAATAGGGGTATTCGGTAGTGCTTTTTAAAGAACTCGTATACTGTTCAAGAACTGTCTTAAATTCGATAATTTTTCTCCTCAATTTCCTATACAAAAATGTTATTTATTAAATAAATGCAGAATTTGTCCTTCTATCAGTAAAGTCTTTCTTCAAAACTTTCAAATGAAGCAGAGAGATACTTATAGCTATCTCTCACCTGTTTGTCCATCTGTGTTTACTAAATTTAACAAAAGCAACAAATAAATAGGGATGAAAAAGTTTCCTTTTTTCTACCACTTTTTCCATTTCTATATCCGAATTTTCATTATATTTTTACACTTATTATCGCAACTTCCCACCCTAAAATTTTTGTAGGAAAATATTGGCGAGAGGAAAGCAAAACTTCTTCACCCCTGAATAAATATAGAAATTAGTGTGTCTTCTAATTGATGTCCGTTATTCAAATTCTCTCTGGCATGGTTGCTATTCAAACCTAGTTACCGAATTGTACGGTTTTTAACACCACTATGTCATTATGAAAAATTCCATCTTATTCAATCGCAGAAAGTGTTACAAAAATTTTTCAAAGTTTCTATTAAAAATTTCCTGTAACAAAAACAACGTATAAGTTGGCAGCTATATTCATGGTAAGAATTTAGAATTTGACACATGGTAAGGATTCAAAATTGCATACAATCCCATGTGCCCAAATTCTATTTTAACCGTTTAAGAACCAAGAATTTTGGGTATTTTTCAACTTACATAGGCGGTACAAAGGTAGATCTATAAACTTTAAGAGGATGTATCTAACAGCCAGATGAAATGAATAATAAATAGAAACCTAAGAACGGAAATAAATTTACCCTTTAAGAAGCGCACATATTCTATATATTTTAACACTCATTCACATGTATGATTTTTATCGACAACCGTTTAGTCTAATGTTTTAGTTATTTGTAACTCCTCCTACATTATTAATTTTGAAATATTTTACGATCCGACATTTCTCAAAATCATACACAATATTCTTGTTAATACATTTAGTACTTTAAATTAGGGATGAAACGGATATCCGGTAACTATCCGGTATCCGGCCTATCCGGCTGAATTTTAAATATCCCACGGGATACCGGATATCAGCATTCCAGATACGGATATCGGACAATTTTATGCTGGATATCCGGAGGGGGAAATTCAGTGATCAAACTGCTCTCAGAAGATTTATTGCGACAAAAAATAAATCTCTTTTTGTCAAATAAATTTAGCTTATAGCTTGTAAAAGTAAAAAAAAAAAAGTTGACTTCGAAGCAAGTTGAACTTGGCCACTTTAGCAAACAAATTTGGTCAAAAGTAACGGCTTAAGGCCTAAGAAATACGGAAAACCTATCTCAATCTAGTACGGAATTAGCTGAGTTTTTCTAGAATGATTTATAAAATTTCCCCTAATTTTTCCCATGACTGTAAAAAGAAGCATTGACTGCCGTTCCTGAACAAGTGATATTCATGCTCTGCAGTGCATATAACTCTGTTTTTATGACTTTACGACTCTGTTTTTATGACTTTAATACCTAAACTTTCTTTTTTTTCTTGTCCGTTCAGAAAACAAAGATATAAAATAAGTAAAAATGTGCAAAGGAAAAAATACAAATTTGTTTTCAATTATTCCTTTCTTCTGTATTAAATTGAAGAAAATATTAGATTGATAAGGATTTTCGATTTCTGGTTTTTGATGGATGTACACGTTTTGAGGATTCCAGAACATAATTTGACCATTTTTACAAAACGGTCTGTCTGTTGCAAAAATTTTGTTGCAGCTCTAACCCAAGAACTAATGTACAAAATTACATATAGATTTATATGTAGTTGTACCTTAATTAAAAAAAAAAAAAAAAAAAAAAAAAAAAAAAAGTGCCTGTCAACTAGGTGCAAATTGCTAACAGGTAGCACTCTATATGTCATTTCTCCTATTTAAAGGAAGACTATTTAATTGCGTATAATTCCACAAAACCTGGCTTGTGAGAAGGCTATTATTATAAAACACTATGCTGTTTAAATTTTAGTGCACATTGGCCGACAGGTTGCGATGCTATGGTACAATTTATTGTGTGAATATGAAGGCTAAATATGAACATCTATAGAATTTAATTGCACTAAATTTGATAAGCGAGGTGATCATTACATACTTGCCAACCATCTCATTATGAACCGTACAATGTTTAGTATCCCCCTTTTCATTCACACCAGTCAGATTTTAGAGTAATTTCATTCTTATTTAATCGTAACAATATTTGGAGGGAATTACTCTAAAAATTAATTGGAGTGATAAAAGGGGCGTTAACAATTGTACGGTTATTAATGAGATGGTTGGCAAGTATGTCATTATAATTTGAATACGAATGCTGGTTTAATTTGGGTATATTTTGAGTAATAGGTGGCGTTTCTATTCCGCAACTTCGGTGATTCTCCACACGACTACATCTGGGCATTTGGTTATTAAAATTGCTCCAAATTCCAGATATAAAATTCTTATTTTCAAAAGCTGTGATTAAGTTTTTGTGCATCTTATACAGTATGTAGTGCTGATATATAGAATGATGTAGAAGAAAGTTTTGTGACGACTACAACATACTAGTTTAATGCTTTTGGTTTCTTGAATCTTATGAATCTCTCAAAACAATTAAATTTTTTATCTTCTACATTTAGTGGAAGAAATTATTAGATTTGAAAAATGTTTGAACTTCTGGTTTTCGGTGAATTTACAGGTTTTGAGAAGTCCAGAACATGACGTGACCACTTTTAGAAAATGTCTGTGTGGTGTGAGCGATTAAAAAAATAAATAAATAAATAAATAAATAAAAAATAAATAAAAATGTGGTGATTGCATCTCAGGAACTACTCAGGAACTGCATATAAATTTATATGCAAATGCACGTTGACATAAATTTGTGCTTATCAATTTTTGGTAAAATTGCTCAACAGGTGGTGCTTCTAGACAACGATTTTCACATATTCAAGGAAAGTTATATCTCAAGAACTACTTCTAGAAATTACATCTAATTTTATATGCAGATGCACCTTGACATATGTTAAAGCCTATCAACTTCTGGTGCTAATCTCTCAACAGGTGGTGTTGCTTTACATCGATTTCCGCAATATCATAGAAGGCTATATCTCAGAAACTACTGAACAGAATTGTATATATTTATATGTAGGCAAATCTTAACATAAATTATGTCAACTTTTGGTGCCAATTGCTCCACAGGTGGCGCTTTATACAGTAATTTTCGCAGTTTAAAGAAAGGCTATATCTCAAGTTCAATTGTGTATAATCGAACAAAACTCGTTATATGAAAAGGCCATTATCAGACATTATGCTGATTAAATTGACTGCATATTTGCCGAGAGGTGGAAATGCTACACTGCAATTTTCCCCCTGACAGCGGAAAGGATGTCATCTGCATGATAAAATTACACTTCCGTTGGTCATCTAGTGTAATAGTTCATCTCTCCGAGATGAAAAACGCCTGTATTTATAAGGGATAAAAAAATTAATTATTTGTACTGTATGGATTTGTGTAGGAAAATATAGAAGAAAATTTTGTGTGTTTCTTTTTTTATTACTATTTGGTAAAAATTAAGTAAATAAAATTAGTTTATACTTTTATAATTTTGTACGAAACTTATCTTTATGTGACAACATTTTTCAGCACAAGTCACGAGTACAGAGGCTTAAAATTTTAATCTTTATGGCAATATTGCGCAAACAAACAGAAAATTTTAATGTTTAAATAATTAATGTTATTTTTTTATGCAGCATTATTAATAAATAGTGAGTAAAACATGTTTATAATTTGCTTTAAAATATGAAAAAAAAAAAGAAATATGCATCACAACAACAAAAAAAAAAGCTAGTGCCGAATATCCGTATCCGGCAGGCACGGCAGCTCCGGATATTCGATATCCGGTATCCGGCAAAATGACTATCCGCTTCATTCCTACTTTAAATACACCAACTGAAGACAGCATTATAACTATGTACATCTTTTATGTAATTATTTATTGAAAAAATATGGTCATTAAAATTAACCCTTATCGCTCGTATATCCCTTCTGAGGGGACATAAAAAAATCGAGCCACGCCCTAAGGTGTCCCTCTGAAAACGAAATATTACTTTTCTAAAACGTGTAACTATAGTCCTCACAGCTCATTTATCCATAGTACATCCAGAGGATGAGCATTGGATGTACTTTCATCCTAAAGATATCCTGAGGATGTCTTGTGGATGAGACGTGCTTTTACAGTTGGCGAAATTTCGGCTACCGGAAAATTTTAACAAAAATATTTTTTTTATTTAATGATGAAGTAAAATTAAACAAATTATTACAATTTTTCGGTAGCCAAAAGGTAGTCAGTTGGAAACTATACGTGTGACGTTTTAAAGGAACGCCAAAAGGCGTGTCTTACGGAAAATATGCCGAGCGCAATGGGTTAAAAATTTAAAACCCCACCCACATTTGTTTAAAATCCCACAAAACACCCGGTTCTTAAAGTGATAACACTTTCACGATCGCATGCTTTTTACTTTGTGATAGTAAGAACCACCTGATGGCGTTATTTTCCAAAATTACAATATTTCAGTCAATATTTTCTGCATTTACATTTATATTACAAATGGATACACATTATAATTATATTCTTCCTTATCAAAGTATTTGTATCCATAGTATATTTGATTGTAAAAATATGGATATTGGTTATATTCTTAAGAAATATATAACACACAAATTGCGAAGGAAACGCCCACTGGCAGAGTTACAGATTTTCAACTGACGTGATCTACGCCAGCGGTCCTGAAAGTTTTATAATAACATTTGGAAATATAGGTTACTACACAATTCTGAATATTTATGATGTGTTCTATTTCATCGTACAGTTTGTCGCTATAATTTTTTGACATCGTGTATAGCGCAATTGGTTTGTGTTTAGAGACACACTAAAGTATTAGAAAGCGGTTTATTGGAGGAATATCTACAAATACATATCCATCTCATTAACACTTTCGCGGCCGCTGACGTAGATTCATGTTATTTGAAAATCTGTAACTCCACCAGTGGGCGATTCCTTCACAATTTGCCAGCTATTTATCTCTTTAGATTATACTCATTATTCATATTTGTATAAACAATGCATTATGGACTCAAATAACTTTAATTAGAAAGAGTATAATTATAATATTATATCCATTTGTAATATAAATGTGAATGCAGAAAATTTTCTTCTCAAATATTATAAATTGGGAGAATAAGGTCCACAGACGGATCTTACTGTCAAAAAGGCAAAAGCATGCGGTCGCGAAAGTGTTAATAAGCGTAAAACTGTTAATGCACATTTTTCCACACCACTTTATTTTTTGCGTAATTCTTTGCAATTGTCGTTACCATTAAAAAACATTAAATTACTTTAAAAAATGACTGGTGTTTTAAAAAAGGCGGGTACTAAAATTTCACACTACATAATGAGATGGTTGGCAGGTACAGGGATGGAACACGAGCGCAGAATTCATACCGGAATCCGTTTAAGAAATTTCTCTACCTATAATATCGTTGATTTAAGAAGTCGAAAATTTTCTTACATTGATAGTGGTATGAATTCTGCGCCCGTGTTCCATCCCTGCATGTATGTCTACAATATTTATTTTAATTTCTCTACACTGCAGATCACTCTCTGCCACAGATTTTACAGTAATATTTTTTTACAGCAATCAATTTTAATACGTTCCTCAGATTTAATAAAAGAAAAATTATTGCGATTAAATACCGGTGAGAAAGCTTCCTCAGAGTGCAACACCTGACTGCACGAAATGTAAGGTAAATGACACCAGTGTTCTCCACCATCCCAAAAGACATGTTAGAATAAGGGTTAAATAACATTATGGATTTGAAACTACCCGCGCTAGGTTTCCTAGAACCAGATAATCTAGGTTGAGCAGATAAATATTCATAGACGTTAATTAATGGTTATTTCAGCATAGCTTTTGAAGTGTGGCAAACACTGGTGCATAATTTAGGGTGACAAACACTAGTCTCATTTCCTGAAATAAACTGAACTGTTTATTGTCTGAATAATGAACGCTATAAAATGGAAATCTAATGGTAACTCTATAAAATTTTATAGAGTTACCATTAATGATTGGTGAGCAGGGATATACAAAATTATTCAAATATAATTCCGTGTATTATTATATTATTTTTAATTTATTTTTAAATATTGTTATATTGCAAATTTTCACGATTACGGGAATGTTATATCTCAGATTCTATAAAGTTTAACTGCAAAAAATTTGATATATGAATTGGCGGTTTAAATAGGTAGAATTGTTCCTTATTGCACCAGTAAACGAAGGGAGTGGGGGCGTAATAGAAGAGCCCATAAAAGGCATATAAATGTATATCAAGCCTGTCTTATCTCAAACCATTTTCAAGCTACTGGGAATAGAATGAAAAAACTAAAAAATCTTAAAATAACCCTTATTTTTGAAATTTCTGAATATGTTATATAAAAATAAAACAGATAAAAGAGAGCAGAAAAAAAAAAAAAAAAAAAAAAAAAAAAACGACAGCAGTTGTCTTAGAATATCTAGATTAAATGACGAATTATAAACAATAAAACTGTGGAAAGATACAAAAGAAATATCCGTTCAAAGGTTTAATCAGCAAATCCGCATAAAAAATGTTTTAGCTACAATTGGTATTAATTACTAGATATTGCCCTATTCCAACAGATTTCAAATAAGTATAAAATGAACCATGTCTGCTGATTACCCCAGGGTAATTTAACTCTTGCTTTCTCTCTTTCTTAAAGTGAGAGAAAGAAAGAAGGAGAAACAAAAGAGAGCGTGTTTCTTTCTTCTTTTCTTTTTTTTACTATGCACAGAGTTTAAAGTCTCCGTCCTGTCTTTAGGACAGTTCAGCATACTTGCCAACCATCTCATTAATAACTGTACAATTGTTAACGCCCCCTGAAAAAACGCACCTTTTCTGCCACGACTATATTTTTAGAGTTATTCTCTCCAAATGTTGTTACGATTATATAAGACTAAAATTACTCTAAAAAATTATTGGTATGAAAAGAAAGGCGGGTACTAAAAATTGTACGGTTCATAATAAGATGGTTGGCAAGTATGTGTTCTGAGATAAGCAATTTCAGCTTTTATTGCTGCCACTATTTTTATGCACTAATCTCTGTTCTATTTAATCACTGAAAGTATCAGTGAAAATTCGTGTATAAAAATAATGGTTGCACAAATGGCGGAATTTTTTTATCCACGAAAGTGTCCTTAAGAAAGGGCGAAGACTTCGAGCTGTAATTATACAATATTCATTTCAGATTTAAAGAAAAGAACACTCTACCCATAGCAGGGGTGTTTGAGTTCCGAGATTTTTATTTAATTTTTCACCAGTAATTAGGAATTGTAATTTTGGTTATAGTTAATTACAGGGATGGAACAAGGGCGCAGAATTCATACCACTATCAATGTAAGAAAATTTTCTACTTCTTAAATCAGCGATATTATAGGTAGAGAAATTTCTTAAACGGATTCCGGTATGAATTCTGCGCCCGTGATCCATCCCTGTAATTACTAAACTTTACTAAAAAAGCATCAGTAATATCACTGCATACTTGCCAACCATGTCATTATGAACTGTACAATTTTTAGTACCGCCTTTCTTTACACATTAATAATATTTTAGAGTAACTTTAGTCTAATATAATCGTAAAAACATTTGGAGAGAATATCTGTAAAAATATAGTGGTGTGAGAAAAGGGGCGTTTTTTCAGGGGGCGTTAACTTTTGAACGGTTATTATTAAGATGGTTGGCAAGTATGTCACTGTTAAAAAACTCTGGTTGCAAAAATCGGGGACACAAACATCCCACCCATAGCTACCGGCATTTTAATTGATTCCGAGTTTTTTAAATATACATCTTCGATAAAATAAGAAACACACTTAACACTTCCGCGACCGCTGACGTAGATTCATGTCATTTGAAAATCTGTAATTCCGCCAGTGGGCGTTTCTTTCGAAATTTTTGTGTAATTTATTTATTAAGAACATACCAATATTCATATTTTTATAATCAAATATATTGTGGACACAAATACTTTGATTAGAAAAAATAAAATGAGAATGCATATCCATTTGTCATAAGTTTAAACAAAGAAAATATTGATCTGAAAACAACGCCTGCAGGCGGACTTTCGTGTCAAAAAGACAAAAGCATGCGGTCGCGTAAGTGTTAAAAAATAAGTTGTATGAAATAAGGGCGGGGTTAAAATTACTCCAGAATAAATTAAAATAGTGGCAGCTGCGCTCCTACATCCATGTTTTGAAATTCGCCTTACAAACTCCCATAAGTTTTAATTTTTAAATATACTTAAATTCATTAATGAACTTTTTAATTATTACATAGACAAAAATTTATTCTATTTGTATCGTAATATTACTATTATGCATTTATTTGTATTTAGTGTGTTGCTTGGCTTTTACTACGTTTTAAAAATTAATAATATATATATATATATATTATTAAAAAATATAGTAGAGATAACTTTTAGAGATAACTGTATATATATATATATAAATGCAGAAATATATAAACGAATGAATGAACAAATGAATGAAATTATTCCCAAAAAAACACTGAGATCTTCATCAGGGAGGCCCCTCAGTGTAGGGGTGAACGAGAAGTTTCTGAAAAGACAGTAGCTATAAGCTAATAACTATCTTTAGCCCCCAACTTCTCACCAAACAGAAAACCATCAATAACTGAAGAGAAATCAAACATACATATAATCTATAAAACTACTAAAAATATTTTATAAAATTATCAAATTGTAAAAGATACAAAATTACATCAATTCATTTAAAAAAATACAATACAAAAAAGAATTACTGAAGGTAAACAAGAAAGTATAAAATGAAATAAAAATACAACCCTTCACATGGAACACAAACTGTCTTCGGCCGACGGGGCTACTCGTCGGTACTTCAATATCGCCCTTGAATGAGGAAGTAGAACAGACCGAGATAGGAAAACTCTGAAAAGTCACAGTTAAAAATTGTGACGGGTAGCAGTTAATTTGCAAGGTATTTTTTAAGTCTTCAAGAGCATATTTTAAATCTTCTTCATTATTGCAAATAGTATGAATTCTTTTAAGCTGTGCGAACATAATATTTTTTAAAACTTTTCTACTGATATTTGAAAACCAGTTAGTAAGACTATTAACTTTAAAATTAAAATCCTTTCTTTTATCATATAATCCAATGAGTCATTTATCTTCATTTCTCTTAAGGGAAGGAATCTACTCTATCCAGGAAAGAAATTTTATCAGTATCTGTGCGGTTCAAAACCAATTCCTTAGGATATATATTTTTAGAGATATTTTCGAAACAATTACAGTTAAAAACAATTAAATCATCAATATATCTGAAGAAAGTAATATTTATAAAAAAAAAATTTTCGAAAAAATATAAAAATAAATTTGCGAAAGCACTCGAAAAACTCGTTCCCATTGGGATCCCCCTCCGCTGTAAAAAGTAATCTTTTCCGTTAAACAAAACATTTAAAAAAATACAAAACCTGATAAGATTAGTCCAGTAATTTTTATCACAATTTAAGTAGCTGTCAAATTCATCATAAATGCTTTCAAAAACTTCTATTACCAAGTTATGTGGAATACTGCCAAACGAATTTTCAAAATCATAGGTATTTACGGAAGTAATGCTTTCTGAATTATTCTTGAAATATTCTAAAACTTTCTGGTTATTGTTTATAATGTTACAATCATTAGCAGAATTTATTACTTTTAGAACTGAATTTAAATATTTAAACAAGATTTTACCGGATTTATCATTATAGCTATTAGTACCACAGGTGACAAAACGAAATTTAACTGGATTTTTATGAAATTTTACAGTAACGAATAGATATGGAAAATTAAAACAATTTCTGCTTAAATTTAGTTTTTTATCAAAGGCCAATATACGTTTTTTGATAATACAGGGGTTGTCAGTTAACTTATTGAAAGAACTATTACTTGAATATTCCTTTAAAAGAAGATTTTTATAAAAAACTTTACAAATAATAGCAAAATTACTATTAGCTTTATCTACTGTAGCAATTGTTGGGAAACTAGAGCAGCTGTAATAGTTCCTTCCCCAAGGCCAGCAATAACTGAAGAACTCAGCAGTACAACTCAACTCCTCTCCAGTTGAAGCGAGTGCTACCGGAATGCTTCTGTTTATCGCTACGAAAGAATGTTCTGTTTTGATCAATATGTCGCTATGGTGCGAATATTATTCGAATATAATATTACTTTAATTTCCGGGCCCTCTGTATAAAATTGTTGCATAATAGTTTGTAAATAGTAATGTTTGTGTTCAACAATATCTGTTTATGGAAGTGTGTGCAGTTTGATTAAAAGAAAATATTGAAATTATTCTATGTTCTATTTCAAGACTCCAGCCTGCTTTATTCTTTAAAAATTGATTGTGAAACCAATATCTGGCGCCCCCGGGTGGGCCTGGCGTCTTTTAAAATAGAATGATTAATAATTAAGAGGTAAGAAGATTAGATTTTTTCCATTTTGAAGTTTTTCATTGATGATCTAAAAAAAAAAAAGAAATATTAAAACGAAACTTACGAAGAATATTTCATAAATGAATGCATTTTATTAATGAATATATTATATCATTTAGATAGTATTAGATAGTAATACAAAGTGTATTATTTATTGATATAAGGAAAATAGAAATATTTTGAAGTTTATGATTGTCAATTGAAAGTTTGTAAAACGAAAATATTTTGGTTTTGAAGTTTATCTTGTGGTGATTTCAAATTTATGAAAACGAAGTTTACTAAAAATAATTTAGTAAAATAAATATTGAGTGAATATTGTATTATATTATTTGATAGTAAAAATGGAAATAATCAAAAGAAATAAAACTGCACACAGAGCTTCCTTTACGAGGGCCTATAATAAGCTAGAAAATATACTAGCAGACGAAAATTCTTCGTTCGAAGAAGTAGAGATCAGTTGAGATTTATTTAAACAAAAATCTAATACATTAGAACTGACACATAATACATATTTAGATACTTTAAAAGAACAAGAATTTGAAACAGAATTTGATTCTGTAGAAGAATATAGGGAAAAATCACTGAGAATTCAAGTAAGAGCTCAACGCTTTTTAGAAAATCACAAAAAATTAAATGTAAAAGAAAGTAATATTGTTGATTATGATAATCAATTAGAGATTAACAAATTGGGTAAAACATTATGTCAGCGTCTCCCTGAAGTTGAACTTTACACGTTCGGGGGAGATTTAAAAGATTGGCTCACATTTTGGAATCAATTTAAGAATATTCATGAGAATAAAAATTTAAGTAAAGCAGATAAATTTCACTATTTGATTCAGTCAACTAAAATTAAATCAGAAGCAAGAGAAATTGTTCACTCATATCCTGTAACTGAAGAAAATTATGATTTGGCTATACAGAGCTTAAAAGAAAGGTATGGTCGAGAAGACCTTTTGATCGATTTTTATGTTAGGGAGTTATTAAAACTCGTTCTTAATTCTAATAATAAGAAAAATGTTTCTTTGAGCGGTTTATATAATAAATTATCTACTCAGTTACGAGCGCTAGGCACTTTGGGTGTTACTAGTGAAATGTGTGGCCTAATTTTATATCCCTTAGTTGAAAGTTCATTACCCATAAATATATTACGTTTATTTGAAAGACAGAGAAAAATTCTAGAAACTGAAAATAAAATATCGAGTCTTGATGCCATACTTCTGTTTTTAAGAAATGAAGTACAGTCCGAAGAAAAGATTAAATTGAGCAGAACCGATCTTTGTAATACGCTTCCTGAGCGCGAACATAAAGGTTTAACAACATATAAAAATGTAAAAGATAATTATCCATCCGCAATGGAACTAATTACACATGATTCAAAAAGTAATTTATGTTCATTTTGTTCAAAAGATCATGAAATGCGATTTTGTAAGAAAGCATTTTATATTCCTTTAAGCGAGAAACTTTCAGTTATTAAAAATAAGGGATTATGTCGAATCTGTTTAATTAAGGGCCACGTAGCCAATTCATGCAAATCAAACATTAGGTGTCAGATTTGTAGTAAGAAACATTTAAAATTTATGTGTCCCACGTTGGAATCTAATAAAAATAATGAAGGTTCTAGGTCACTTTCGAATCACGATGAAATAAAAGAAAAGTGTGTTGACACACTGTTTACACAAAAAGAAACTAAATCAAAATCGCATGCCACTAATAATGTATTTTTACAAACTTTAGTTGTAATGCTGCATGGAAAAAATGCGAAGCGCAAAGCGAGAGTTGTCCTACTAGATACAGGGTCTCAAAAGTCATATATATTGAAATCCACTGCAGAAGAATTAAATTTCGATTTTGTAAGAGAAGAAGAATTTTGTCATTCGTTATTCGGTGGAGAGAAAACAGATATAAATAAACACATATGTTACAAAATTTATTTGAGCAATCTTCATAATGATTATATTTGTAGCTTAGATGCTCTAGATCAAAATGTTATTTTTAATGATATTTCTGCGATAACTCAAGGAAATTGGATACGAGAGTTAAAAAATAAAGGAATCAATTTAACTGACATTGACAATTCTGGGCCTATCGAAGTTCTTTTGGGAGCAGACGTCGTGGGTAAATTATTTACTGGTAGACGAGAACAACTTAAGTCAGGCTTAGTCGCCATGGAATCGAAATTAGGATGGACTTTGATGGGAAAAGTCCCTCAGTCCAGTAGTTGTAGAGATATAAATATGTCTGTCATTAGTATGCTTTCACAAGAAGACATATCGGTTTCGAAATTATGGGATTTAGAACTCCTTGGCATTAGAGATCCTATAGAACAAAGTAATAGGGAAGATATTGAAAAGGCTGTTATAATACATTTTAAAGAAACAGTCAAACAAAAGCAAGATGGAAGATATGAGGTCCATTTACCGTGGAAAAAGGATCATGCTTGCTTACCGAGCAATTACGAAGTTGCAGTACAAAGATTAGAATCTACTGTTAAAAAGTTAGAAAAAACTAGATATCGTAAAAAATACCATGAAGTTTTTAAAGAGTGGATTGATGATAGAATTATTGAAGAAGTTCCCGTTGAAGAATTGGCACTTGCTAATTCTTATTACCTTCCCCATCGTCCAGTAATTAAGGAAACATCATCAATGACCTCTATGAAAATTAGGCCCGTTTTTGACGCCTCAACTAAGAAGCCTGGTTATCCATCCCTAAATGATTGCTTAGAGACTGGTATTAACTTTATTGAAACCATTCCTTCGATTTTAACAAGATTTCGCTTATACAAAATTGGGGTTATTTCTGACATTAAAAGAGCGTTTTTACAGATAGCTCTGCACGAAAAAGATCGAGATTTCTTAAGATTCCTCTGGTATGATGACAAAGATGACATAAAGGTTTTCCGTCATACACGTTGTGTTTTTGGGGTAACCAGCAGCCCTTTTTTACTCATGGCAGTTATTCATCACCATTTGTCAGCTGAATCGTTGAAAATAAAGTATTCTGAAAAATTGCTGGAAAGATTGCGTGACAGTTTTTACGTGGATAATTGTGTGGCCAGTGTACATAACATTTCAGAGTTAGATAACTTTGTGAAGTATGCCATAGATATTATGAAAGAAGGGATATTTGATCTTAGGGGCTGGGAAAGTACAGCTTGTCCTGAAATCCCTTCTCAAGATTCTAAAACACAAGTGTTAGGCTTAATATGGGACAAATACTCTGATACCTTAGAAATAGATTATGAAGTATTAAAATTTGATAAGACAGAAAAACTAACGAAACGAAAAATTTTGTCATTTATTAGTAAAATTTTCGATCCGACAGGTTATATTGCCCCAGCTTTAATACAACCCAAAATTTTGCTTCAAGCCATATGGAAAACTAAAGAACATTGGGATGCGGAAGTTAGTGATGAAATTAAAAAGAAGTTTCTTGGTTGGGTCAAAAATTTGCATTTTTTAAAAGACATAAAAATACCTAGATGGACTGGTGTGACTGAATCGTCACTTCTAAGTTTGCATACATTTGTAGATGCGAGCAAAGATGCCTATGCCGCATGCGTTTTTCTAAGATCTGAGTCCACTAATGGTGTAGTGAACATTCACTTATTGCAAGCTAAATCTCGAATAACTCCACTGAAAAAGATAACAATTCCACGTTTAGAGCTCATGGGAGCTACAATAGGAGCAAGATTGTTCGAATCAGTTAAAGATGCTCTGAAAATGGAAAAAATAGAATCTTATTTTTGGACTGATTCACCTACAGTACTCAGTTGGATTAAGCGGCAAGAACAGTGGTCAGTTTTTGTAAATAATCGCATAAATGAAATTAGGAAACTTACTGATGCTGAGAATTGGTTCCATGTTTCCGGTGAATTGAACCCTGCTGATCTTGCATCCAGAGGATGTGGAGCTAAACAGTTGTTAAAATCTCAGTGGTGGCTGGGACCAGTCTGGTTGAAGAATCCAAGAGAGCAATGACCTAAGTCAGTCATAAATATCAATGAAGAAGAGATTGCTCAAGAAAAAAGAAGAACTGTAGTTTCTGCTAATAATATTGAGTTTGAATCTGTTGTATCCCGATTAGCGAACAGAGTTTCAAAATTTTCCAAGATTGTTAAAATCATAGCTTGGATATTACGTTTTCAACCGAAATCTAAAGACTTAAGAAAATATCCAAATATTACATCTGAAGAAATTGAAAATGCTCAAAAGACACTTTTTCGTTGTGTACAGACTGAATGCTTTACAGATAAAGAAGGCAAAAGATCTCTCGTAAATTTCCAAACTTATAAAGATGATGAGGGAATACTAAAACTGAAATCAGGACTTACAAACGAAAATGAAAATTCTGATTTTATTTTTCCTTTGGTTCTTCCTTCCAAACATCCAGTAGTGAAAAGACTTATCGAGCAAGAGCACATTGTCAACAAGCATGCTGGAGCGTCTGCTCTACTTGTTATTTTGAGAGAACGATTTTGGATTTTAAAGGGAAAAAGAATTATTCGAAGTGTCATACATGAGTGTAATATCTGTAAGAAGCATAAGGTTAAACATCTAGAAGTACCATTTCCTCCTCTTCCAGAAGATCGAACGAAATTAACAGCAGTTTTCCAAGTCTCAGGAGTTGATTTAGCAAGCCCTCTGCTCACCAAGTCCAAAGAAAAAGTTTGGATCGTACTATTTTCTTGTGCGGTGTTTAGGGCTGTACATTTAGAATTGATTCCATCACTTAGTACGAATGCTTTCATTCAGGCTTTACGAAGATTTATAGCGAGAAGAGGACGGATTTCTGTGTTATACTCCGACAACGGTACAAACTTCACTGGATTAAATAATGCATTGAAGAGTTTGGATTGGACTGAGATTCAACGAACGTTTGAAGTAAAGGAAATTAGATGGAAATTTAACCCACCATCAGCCCCATGGTGGGGAGGGTTCTGGGAAAGACTTATAAGAATTCTCAAAGATTTGCTTCGAAAAAACTTAGGTAGAGCCTCTCTGACACAAGAACTACATACGCTTGTATGTGAATGCGAATCTATTATGAACACTAGACCGTTAACGTACATATCTGAAGATCAAGAACTAAATGTTCTAACGCCTTCACTGTTCCTTCAAGAATTACGAACAAGTGATGTACCTGACTTGGATCAAATTGAGAAAACTGACGTTGTTGAAAGATACAGATATATTCAGAGAGTAAGAGAATCTTTAAAGCAAAGATTCAGAAGAGAATATCTTGGTTTTCTACGTTAGTCGATCCCCAAAAGTCACGACACAGTTCAAGTGGGTGATATAGTCTTGATTGGCAGCGACGATAAGAAACGCTTATGTTGGCCCTTGGCAAAGGTCATCGAACTCTTTCCTAGTAAAGATGGAATTATTAGGCTGGTTAAGCTTAGAACATCGAAAGGAGTTTTACTACGACCAATCCAGAGACTCTATCCTCTTGAAATCACACAAAGACTTGAACAGCATGTGCCAAATCCTGCACCAAAAACAAATAACAGTAGTGAGAAGCCTAATGATGGAGAGCTACTTAAGACACGTTTTGGCAGGGTAGTGAGGCCAGTAAAAAGACTTGATGTGTAATTTTAACACAAGACTGCTTAAAAACTATAAAAACACCTTTTTTCTTTTAAAAAGTGAACTCTAAATATATATATATATATTTTGGTATTTTTCTTTTTTTTATTATTAGATGTTTAATGTAATTCATATATATATTGTCATTTGTTAACCTTTCTATTAGTATTTTTCAGTGTCATATTTCAGTTGAGCATTTTTGCAGAACGCTCAAGTGGGGAGGATGTTGGGAAACTAGAGCAGCTGTAATAGTTCCTTCCCCAAGGCCAGCAATAACTGAAGAACTCAGCAGTACAACTCAACTCCTCTCCAGTTGAAGCGAGTGCTACCGGAATGCTTCTGTTTATCGCTACGAAAGAATGTTCTGTTTTGATCAATATGTCGCTATGGTGCGAATATTATTCGAATATAATATTACTTTAATTTCCGGGCCCTCTGTATATAATTGTTGTATAATAGTTTGTAAATAGTAATGTTTGTGTTCAACAATATCTGTTTATGGAAGTGTGTGCAGTTTGATTAAAAGAAAATATTGAAATTATTCTATGTTCTATTTCAAGACTCCAGCCTGCTTTATTCTTTAAAAATTGATTGTGAAACCAATAGCAATAATAAATTTATCTTTTAAATTTTCAATACTTTTTTTAAGTTCAGCACTATAATTAAACTCATCAAGATTAAATTTACTGTAGTAATTTCTAAGGAAAAGCAATTGTTTCTTAAAAAGGTACAAAAATTTAAATTTACATTGTTTAAAATCTTCAAAAGGCCAGCTATATTTATAGGAAATTTTTAAAATAAAAATGTCTAAATCTTTTTCTATAAAATCAATGATTTTTTTATTGCTATAATTAAAATTCAACCTAAAGCTTGATCCCAAATTCATAATACTTTTTAAATGATCATCTTCAATTATATTTAAATTTTCTGAGACAATATGACCATAATAAGGATCAATAAAATCTTTTAAACAATCCGTATTGCAATAACATTCATCTTCTTTAATTAAACTAATACATTTACTATACTGATTATAATTGCAAATCAAATTTTTTAAAGTTTTATGATAACTATACTATTAGCTATCCTAATATTAAAGTTGTTTTTTAACGGAAATAAACTTTCACAAGCTTTCAAAACTTTTTTAAATTTAATGGAGTCAAAAATTTTATCTCTGAACGACAAAACCAAATTTTCCTGAGGGTGTTCTTTCGAATTACCCTCTTTATCCAAATCATAATTACCAATTTTATGTTTAAACAAATCCAAAATAATATCTTTAATTAAAATATTTTTAAAACAATAGCTTTTTAATTTATTTCCAATAAACCATTTTATAACTTTATTTTTCAAACTGAAGACCTTGGTTTTTATTATATTTATATCAGAGAATTTAATATTTTCCTTATTAATTGAATCCAAAGCTTTTAAGATATCGTTGTCAATGTTAATTTTACCTTTTCCTCTACAACCTCTTCTATTATATTTAAAAGTTCTATTTTTAAACATAATTTGCCAAAAATACAACAGTCCTTTTTATTAGCCACGTTAGTGCCATTAAATTCAGAGTTTAACCCGTAAGGATAAATAGTTTTAAGTTTATACATAAAAAGTTTTTCCATATCAAGCCTTTCATTTTTATTAGAAACAATATCCAATATATAAATTTTGATTTCTTTGAAATCATGTAATTGAAAATGATTAATTTCTTTATCACAATTATTTTTAATATGGCAATTTTTAATGTCATTTCTATGTCCTGTTTCATTCATTCGTTTATATATTTCTGCATTTATATATTACTACATCTAAGTTTTGCATTTCCTTTCGCTGCAATCTTGCGCATTGGTTTGTAATTCTCCTATTGGTTTTTCTATTCTGTAAAACTTATATAATTATAAATTTTCCTGTCAATTGTTTGCTATATATATATATATATATATATATATAGAGAGAGAGAGAGAGAGAGAGAGAAGTTGTTGTAATTAAACGTAGGAGGAGTTTAACTTTTAAAATGCCTAACACGCCCATGTAAATATTTTTTTTTACAAAGGGATGCAAAAACATACTATGTATATACATATATAATAGCCATCAGACATAAATCATGTCTCTGATTAGTTTGTTTGCACGTATAAGAAAGTTTACACCCGCATTTTTGCTTCCATTGCTTTTTAAAAAATTAACGCATTTTTTTACGGATGTTTTGCATATTTTAAAGAGTGTTACAGTAGTTTCTGCAGTTTAGTTTAAAACAACTGTAATTACTTTAACGTACACAAACATCAAACCGTCTATTTTATATTATAATCGCAGTAATTACTGATTCTGTATAGTTGTTTAATAAAAGTAATGCTCTTCCTATGTTTAATTACAGAAGATTCTGCTTTAACTTCTTTTTTTTTTTTTAATCAAAACTTGAATGAACGCATACCATAATATTATGATAAAGATAAATATAAATTATTGTCTATGTAATAAATAAACTTAACAATAATGCATATAAATAGGGTCAAAACTGAATTTCTGATGGGAATTGTTAGAGGAGTTTGAAAGGAGTTCAGCAGTCTTGCTTTTTAAAAAGATGAATTGGAACGATTTATAATAGAGAAACAACTAAATTTCTACGGCAGTCGTGTCAATCGATATGGTTCGTTGTAAGCTTATTCGAAAAATAGTGGGATGGGCCAATTTTTAGTAAATTTTACTAAATGTGGCATAGAAAGGTTTTTGCAGAATTGCCAACTAAATTTTTTGACTGATGACAGTTTTGTATATTTTTTAGTATTTCAGAGCTTGTAACTCATCATTAAATCTAGATATTCTAACAAGAGTTGAAACTTTGTGGGGCTTTTCTCTGCTCTTACTAAAAATTTGCTTGATTTTTGTGTAGTAAGTTTAGAAACTTCCAAAATGAAGAATATTGTAAAATTTTTAAAAATTTTTTTATTCTGTTTGCAATAACTTGAAAAATGTTTTAGATAGGAGAGGAATATATATATTTTTTATGCCCCATAAGAGCTTGTCCATTACCCACTCTCAGATTATCAATGCAATAAGGGATATCCGTGAGTATAAAATTTGAATAATACGAAATTTTATTTTTGTTCACACCACTTCGCATTGGTACAAATTTTTTTTATAAAATATATTTTAAAGCTACATTTACCTAAGTTTTGGGGTATATAACACATCCTTTATCCTTTTAAACATACGGATGAACGCTCTTGCAGCAGATCTCCGTGATAGCATGATGTAACGTGAAGGATAGGCAGATTATCAAAAGAAACTAATTGTAGACGTAAATTTAAATATGTCGCAAAAATATCTTCTGACTAGAACAAATAGATGGGCAAAGAAAGCAGATGAATTCCTGCGGGGGTACGTCCTTTTTTGAAATACAAATTGACGATCAAATGTCGTATATATATATATTTTTTATTATAAATTACTTTGAATGCCTGACAATTAAACCATAATTTTCAGACTTGAGCCTTTTTTTTTTTTTTTTACTCTATCACGCAATAGAAATTTTATGTTTGGGAAATGTTTTCATTTTGCTACTCGTAACATTTTGGCCTCCAGGCGTGAGTCCCCGACTGTCACTAATAGAATAGCTCATTGCGCAGCACTAGTGCGACGTAAAAACCAATGAACCAACCAATCATAATATTTTTTCCCTTATTGCTTTTCGATCTTTGGAGCTGCCGTTGACACACATTTCTTTAGCATTTTGAAAAACTGATTACATGGAGAAATGATGACATTGCAAATGGACGATCGCTTGGGAGGTTATTTGCGAAAAAATTTTCCCTGTAATAGGAATTTTCAGCTTGTTTTTTATAGTAAGCCATTATAAAAAAAAAAAAAAAAAGTTAGAATTCTTTATTTAAATTATAAAACATTTAAAAGTGCTTTTTAGAAATTTCAAACTACCAGTAATTTAATTTAAATGATATTTTTTATACATTGTTTTCGACACATAATTTTTCAACTGTAAATTTACTACTGTGGAAACAGAATGGTAGGAAATGAAACTCTGCATCTCCCACTGACTACCAAATTACAGATGTATTTGCAGTTAAATGGCATGTCCTAGTACCGGTGTAGTCAACTTAACGCCCATTTTTGTATGTTTGTTAATAGAAAAATTTTCAAACCACCTGACGGTTTAATATAATAAACGGTGATTTATGAAGTAGGGAATTAAATTTACTTCATAAATCTATAAAATTGAGTTATAGCAATTTAAAGCATTTTACCATTTCAAAGATTTTAAAAATCAATTAAAATAAATAAATAAAATAAAACAATGTGCTCCATTTATAGCTGCCAGAATTTTAATTTATTCTGAAGTATTTTTATACTCGCCTTTATTTAGTACCATTTTTTTTTTTGTTTTTAATGACTTACACTTTTTTTTTTTTTTTTTTTTTTTTATACCGATTTAACAAAACTTCGCGTTATACGCCGGGAAATACGATAAAAAGAATAATATATATATATATATATATATATATATATGTAGTCCATTTTTAATAAAAAGGAAACAGTTTATTAAGTAATTTTTTAAAAAATAAAATAACTTAAGTTCATACGAACCCTATAATATTAATTTTAAAAAATTTGGAATGCATGTTAAAAGCATTTAAAAAAAAAAAAAAAAAAGGTAAGGTGTCAACAATCGAAATTTTCCTCCTGATTCTTCCACTAGTATTCTTTCGGAATTTCTGGAGGTAAATTTGCATAATTAAGTAAAATATTATTATTATAAATATACTTGCGGAAGAATCAGGGAAAAATTTTCTACTTTCGACGCTCTGTAGGGGTAAAAAACTAAGAAAAATATTTAATATTTAAGAAAAAAATTCATCAGTTACTGTTGGGTATGTATGTTTTAATTTTGAATAGTAAGGCCCACATTAAAGTTTTTCTATAACATGTTACATTTAATCTGAAGCGTACAAACATACAATTTACATTATATTATAAAATGGATAAGAACGTTTAAAGGTTTGAGGAGTTTAAAAGTGATTATTTTTAGCAATTTATTCTTTAGTCTTTAATATTAGACTATTTTTGTTCAATATTGGTCTTGCTATTTTGAGATAAAAAGCAGCATATCTTTTGTTACTCGTAAACTCTCCAATCAAATATCTTTAAATGCATATAGTGTTCAAGCAAACAATTAATTTTTTAAATTTTTTTTTCCTTCCAAAAAGTATGCCATATGTACATATTTCTTTCTTTCTTTCTTTCTTTTTTTTTTTTTTTTTTTCAATTCATCAGTTTTTTTTTTTTTTTTTTTTTTAATGAAAAATGGCTGCCTAAGTTCTCACTATTGTTCGCTAGCTGTCTGTTTACTGGGTGATATTTTAGAAGTAGACACCGATGACAATAGCCGACAGTGAGAACCTGACACACGCTTCCGATGACTTCGTTGTACCACTTTTTCGTGACTATCCAAAAATGACGTCACAGCTAAGAATTCCTGTCCCGGGAGTGAGAAGGTTTCGACATGCTGGTTGTAGGGTCCATGATTCACAACACATATTTCGATTTTTGACATTTCTGTTAGATTATTTTATTATTATTATTCCTTTTTATGCGGTTTTATTTCACATTTTATCCTGGCCCTTTTCTATAAGTTGTAATTTCAAACCAATAATATAACCATCTTATCATTTCATTTATTTTTTTAATAAAAATAAATAAATAAATAAAAATTTTTTACGCGCGAAAAAAAAAAAAAAAAAAAAAAAAAAAATGGAAATATTAAACGTGTATTCTCAAAAATAATCTAAAAAATCTTGTGTCATAATAGCTTTAAAATTAGTATTACGATTTATACATTTTTAATATATTAATTTCAATTAATCGATTAGATCTATATGTTTTTTCATCTTGATTTTATCGTCCCCAAAGTACCGTATAAGCAGTTGTAGTATAAAAACACCGTGGTGACTTATTATTTTTTACCAGTTTATGGATGAATTAAAACGGCTATCGTAATTGCATATGTAAAGGCCTTTGCAGAAATCTTTCGAGCTACATCGGGGCCAAATTTCATCAAAGGATTCATATACTAAAGCTGTTCTCTAATGTGAATGCTTATTTATATTAAATTAACCGTGACTTCGAGTTATATATACCCAGAGTTCTCAACATTTATAATATTTTCACGATCATTTTTAGCCCCACCTTCTTTTTGCTCAAGAAATTTTGTAGATTATGACAACACTTATTGATATATACTCTTTGACAACAAATTAAATAAGAAGAAAATCATATTTCAAAATTTCCGGTGTGAGAATAAGGCGGGGATAAAAATGCTCGTGAATAAATTATAATAGTTGGGAACCCTGTATACACAATACTTTTCAGATTTTTAAAAAAGAGTACTCTTACCCATAGCAGGGGTGTTTTAGTTCAAGAAATTTTATTTTCCACCAGTAATTGTGAATTGTACGTTTGGTCATTGTTAATTGCTAAACTTTACTAGAAATGTATCATTAATATCACTGTTAATAAAATTCTGGTTGCAAAAATCGGGGACACAAACACCCTTGAATTAGCTACCGATATTTTAATTTATTCCGAGTATTTTTAACCCCTACTTTATTACACACTTTTTTTTTTTTTAATATACATCTTTGGTAAAATAAAAAAATATTAATCTTAAAAAATGAGTTGTATGAAATAAGGGCGGGGTTAGAATTACTCCAGAATATATTAAAATAGTGGCTGCTGCGCTCCTACCCCCATGTTTTGAAATTCGCCTTACAAACTCACATAAGTTTTAATTTTTGAATATACTAAAATTCATTAATTAACTTTTTATTTATTACATAGACAAAAATTTATTCTTATGTGTATCGTAATATTATTATAATATATTCATTTGTATTTAGTGTGTTATTTGGCTTTTACTACGTTTTAAAAATTAATTATATATATACATACATATATATATATATACAGAGAGAGAGAAACTGCTGTAATTAAATACATGAAGAGTTTAACTTTCAAAATGCTTAACACGCCCATGTAAATTTGTTTATTTTACAAAAGGATGTAAAAAATCCATATATATAATAGCAAGGAGACTTATAAATAATGCCTTAGATAACAGTTTGTATGTATAAAGAAGCGTACACCCGTTGTTTATTGTTTCCATTGCTTTATAAAAATAAAGCATTTTATACAGATATTTTGCATATTTTAAAGGGTGTTTAATTACAGAAGTTTTGGTATTTAAACTACTATAATTACTGTTTCTGTGCAGTAGTTTAATTACAGTAATACTCTTTCTATATTTAATTTGAAATAATAATAATAATAATAATAATAATAATAATAAGCATTGATGTCTTCTTTCTTTAATCAAAACACGAATTAATGTATACCATAATATTATGATAAATATAAATTTTTGTCTATGTAATAAATAACTTAACAATAATGCGTATTGAACATGATCAAAATTGAATGACTAATGAGAATTGTTAGAGGAGTTTGAAAAGAGTTGAGTAGTCTCGGTTTTTAAAAGCATGAAAACAAATGGTTTGTAACAAACAAACCACTAAATTTCTACATCAGTCGTGTCAATTGATATGATTCGTTGTAAGCTTATTCAAAAAATAGTGGGATGGGCCAATTTTTAGTAAATTTTACTAAATGTAGCTTAGAAAGTTTTTTGCAGAATTGTCGACTAAATTTTTTGACTGATTTCAGTTTTGTATTTTTTTCAGTATTTCAGAGCTTGTAACTCGGCATTAAATCTAGATATTCTAAAAACAGTTGAAACTTTGTGGAGCTTTTCTCTGCCCTCTCTAAATATTTACTTGATTTTTGTGTAGAAAGTTTAGAAACTTCCGAAATGAAGAATATTGTAAAATTTTTAAATTTTTTTTATTCTATTTGCAATAACTTGAAAAATGTTTGAGATAGGAGGGTAATATATATATTTTTCTTTTTATACTCCATAAGAGCGCATTATCTATTGAGCATTATCTATTACCCACCCTCAGGTTATCAATGCAATAAGGAATAACCCTGCGTATAAAACTTCTATTATTACAGAAATTTAATTTTTGTTCACATCACTTTGCATTGGTTGTAATTTTGTTATAAAATATATTTTGAAAGCTTGGCTTTGTTGAATATTATAAATTCTTTATGCATACGAATAAACGCTCTTTCAGCAGATCTCAGCGGGAGTTGGAGTTAAGACATTCGCTTAAGAAGACTCTCCACTTACTGTGGCCGGAACCCAAAGACAGTATATTTCTATAGGAAAATTTGCCTTTTGTAACTCGTTAACTATTACATGTATTTATAATTAGTTTTTACATTCAGAAAGTATAAAACTAGTAATTTTTTTTTTTTTTTTTTTGTTTCTAAATAATCAGGCTTACTATTAATTCATAAAAAAAAAAAGTAAAAGTAATTTTAAATGCGTATTAATATCAAAGGGGCAAAGTGTGAATTTTTGCTAAAATTTTCACATTTTTTCCCGAAACTCCGCCTTAGAGGTAAACTCACACTGGAGTGAGTAATTATTATTGATTAATGATCTTTGTGTGAGGGGGCTCTTTCAAAAAGGGGGGAATTCTTAGAGGAAACTGGTTTGTGTCACAAAAGAGGGTTTTACCTACCTACCTCTTTTCTCCCATCTATAAATCAAGGAGTTGTTCCTTATAGGAAAAAAGCGTGTAAAAAATAATAATTTATTGCGCAATGGAAATGTTGCAATATTGTAATCTAATTTTTACTTTATTCTATATTCAATAGAAGAAAATATTGGATTCGTAAAAATGTATGAATCCCAGTTTTCAATAAAAAATACACGTTTTGAGAGGTACAAAACACGAAGACTATTATTTTTAATTTATTTTATTTTATTTTATTATATATATATATATATATATTTCAAATTATAACATCGCTTTCAAATTATTCAATTATATTTTCGAAAAATGTCCAACTATTGTAAAACTAGTGTCGTAAAAATTTGTAGATTGAGACTAATAGTCCTCTGTACTTAAAAAAAAAAAAAAAAAAAAAAAAAAATAGAGTACAGCCATTGCCACATTTTATCTTGAAAAGTCGATAGCTCCTCAGGAGTCAGTATATTTTCGACAATCTCGATTCCATCTCCAGTTAGATTAAAATGTTTAAAATCGTTATAAACCATGTTGTTTCAAAAAATTGAATTGGATAGTTGAAGCTAGATTCTAGTGATAATTATTAAATATAACAATTCGACCTTCTCACTATCCCCCCCCCCCCTCCTCCCAAAGAAAAAAAAAAATACTTTTTCGATACCAATTGTTATTAATTTTCTTTTCTTTTTCTTTCAAAAAAAAAAAAAAAAAAAAAAAAAATACATAATTAAAGCTCAGAGAGAAAGAGAAGAGAAATAATCTGGTGTGTCACTCACACGACTTTCTCTTACCTTGAAATTCAATACTATGAATACAGGTCGGAAATTAACAGGTAACATAACGAGTACTTTGCGTAAACCTATGTAAAATAATTCAAATTTGGCTTAGGAAGAGTTTTATATAATAATTAGCTCTGTGTGAGGGAGCTATCGCCCCCTTCAACACCCCGTTTCATTACTGCACCTACATTTATATAGAATTTAAATTTGTTATTAAAATTAAAAGTTCACTTACAATTATTCGGACAACTTTCATATGCAATATTCCTTGAAACTTATCAGTCTTGCTGAAACTTTTCCAGTAGCAAATTTATATTAATATGAAAAGAGAACTTTTGAATATCTAAGAGACACAGACAATAATCAAACTTTAAAAAACTTGATTTTGGTAATCAGGTAACCTCAAAACGAGTAAATGCACAAAAACAAGTGAAGAATATTTAACTTAAAAACGTACATTATTTATCATATGTCTATTAAGAATTCATTTCCATTCCTGAACAGCTTCCCTGGACATGGTAAAATATTATAGTAAAGCACTTCCACTTAAAAAAAAAAAAAAAAAAAAAAAAAAGTTATCGCTTAAGTATTTGCAACACAGTATATCTTTTGAAGAATATGTACAAACCACATAGGGCACCTAAATACAATCCAATACTAATAAAATACGGCACAACCTGAAATGCGCTTCCATGAATTTTCAGCTATTGTCGCACAATAATCTAGTTGTTTTGTGTAGCCCTGTAAATGAACAGTGAATGATTTCCCTGCCATATTCTACATGAAGCATGTTTTTACGCATATAGAAAATATATATTTATTTCATTTGTTTTAGTTCAGTTTATAGATTTTAAACTGTACTTACCTGCAATTTCCCCCATAGACGTAATACGTAATGTATTTGAATACTCTTGAGTGTCCCTGTACACGAACCATTTGCTTCATCTCAACTAAAAGCTTAATGTAGCATCCCTATATGATACACATTTAAAATACCAAGTTTGGAATCTCTGCTGCTATTTGTTCTTGGGATATGCTGATAACAGACAGAAATGACTGCAATTTCCCGCATAGACGTAATGTATTTGAATACTCTCGAGTGTCCCTGTACACGAACGATTTGCTTCATCTCAACGAAAAGCTTAGTGTAGCATCTCTATATGATATACATTTAGAATACCAAGTTTGGAATCTCTGCTGCTATTTGTTCTTGAGATATGCTGATAACAGCAGACACACAGAGAAAGAGAGTCAATATGGCGGGTACGTATAATATCCGTTCAGCTATTTCTAAAGGAATGCGCTTGCAAGACCTCGAATTGACCAACTTATACATTATGCTTATCAATTTTAATGAACTAACCGGCTGGTACATATGAAAAGACATTTAATAGGATGTTTATGTAGCAACTTTCTCGAAAATCGTTAGAGCCATTTTTGAGATAAGGAATTACGGTCCCACTTATGGTTTCCGATGTCCCACTTTAACATTCTAATTTTCACCAAAAGTTGGAAAAATTATCTGTACAGCGGACCTAACTCAGTTCTGAAATTTCGTCGTTCCATCTTTATTTTATTTGTAGATATGATAGTCAGAAGATTTCACACAAACTCACAAACACTGGCCAATTGCAAGAAACCATTTTTTGTGGGAGGGGGCGACTCAGGACACCTTGAAACATGTAAATCAGTTAAAAAATCCATATCGATTTATTTTTATTTATTTTATTTTATTTTATTTTTATTTATTTTTATTTTTTTAGCGAATGCAATACTCATATTACCTACAAAAGGTTAAAGAAAGTAAAAATACATTAGGTAATGAATAATTATGAAAATATATTTTCCCATAAAACACCCCGTGTCCCATAACATGGGACACGGGTGAGTTGTTTATTTATTTATTTATTCATATATTACTTTTTTGTATACAATTTGTAAACTAGTGCAAAAAAATTGTTTTGTAAACCAATTAAAACGCATTTTTCTTTTTCCCCCTGAGGTAAGAAGTTAAAAATATCTTTAGTGACGCACTCGACTTTCCAAACATTTTAGTAATTAACGGTTGTATAAATAAAGTAAGAGAAATTGGAAAGTAAAGAAAAAATTATAATAGGGTCTATAAGTACTTTCTTCATATAATATGTTTTCTAAACTAACGCTATTGCCCTTCAAATAATTTGAGCCCATAGATCATAACTAAAGGAATGCACTTGCGTGACCTTGAACTGGCCAGCTTATACAGTATGCTTATCAATTTTAATGAACTAACCAACTGCTATATATGAAAAGATATTTAATAGGGTGTTTATATAGCAGCTTTGTAGGAAATCGTTAGAGCCATTTTCGAGATACGGAATTATGGTCCCACTTCCGGTTTCCGAGGTCCCACTTCCAAACTTCAATTTTCAACAAAAGTTGAAAAATTCATCTGTACAGCAGACCTAACTCAGTTCTGAAGTTTCCTCGTACAATCTTCGTTAGATTTGGAGATATGATATTCAGAAGATTCCGTATACACTCACAAACACTGGCCAATTGCAAGAAATCATGTCTTTTTCTTTTTAGGGGGGGGGGGGTGACTCAGGAGACCTTAAAACATGTAAATCAATTGAAAACTCGATATCGATCTTTTTGACCGAATACAATACTTCTATTACGTACTTACTTGGGTAACGAAATTAAAAATACATTAGGTAATGAATAATTATGGAAACAAATTCTTATATAGAATAATATGGGACACAGGTGAGATATTTATCTATTTATTTATAGATCACTTTTTTGTATATTTGTAAACTAGCGTAAATATATATATATATATATATATATATATATATATTGTAAACCAATTGAAGCACATTTGTCTTTTTGCCCTGTCGTAACAAGTTAAAAATATCTGGAGTGACGTCCTTCGACTTTCCGAACATTTAGTAATTAACGGTTGTATAAATAAATTAAAGTAAGAGAAATCGTTTAATAAGGAAAAGAAAAAATTATAATAGGGTGTATGGGTACTTTTTTTGATATAGAATGTTTTCTAAACTAATGTTATTGCCCTTCAAATAATTTGAACCCATAGGTCATAATGATAAATTTTCGTTGTGCCCCTTTAAAAGTCTATATTTGCTAGACTCATCAAAATCTACAATGTTCGTGTGATGGTTACCTATAACATACATATGAATTTTCAGATCAATCGGATGAGCCATTTACACGCTATCACATTTTAAATAATTTGAGTCCATAAGCCACAATGATAAGGATTTTTCCATTGTGTTCCTGTATAAAACAAGTGCTAGATTCAACAGAATCATTATGGTTCATGCGACGATGACTTACAGTACGTATATAAATTTTCAGCTCAATCGGATGAGGTGTTTAGACGCTAATTATTTCAGCCCATAAACCATAATGTTTAAGAATCTTTGTTGCGTCCCTGTAAAAAAGAACTATGAGTATTAAATCCATCAAGAGTTATGTAGTTCGAACAACGGTGACTTTTAACGCGTATATAAGTTTTCAGCTCAATTGGAAAAGGCATTTAGACGCTATCGCACTTCGAATAATTTCGATCCATAGGCCGAAATCATAAAGAACTTTTTGTTGTGTCCCTGTAAAAAAAATGTACGTGTTAAATTCTCCAAAAGCTATACACTTCGTGAAAATGTGATATATAGCAAGCGCATAAATTTTTAGATCAATTGAATAAGGTGTTTAGACGCTATCGCAGTTTTAGAAAACTGCCCCGTATAGACCATAAAAATAAAGAACTTTTCTTTGGTCCATGTAAAAAAAATTATAAAAGCTAGATTTAGCAAAATTTATACCTTTCGGGTGACGGTGACTCATAACATGTGTATACATTTTCAGCTCAGTCGAATAAGGCAATTAGACGCTATAGCACTTTAAAAAATTTGGGCCCATAGACTATAATGAAAAACATTTTTTTTTTTTTTTTTTTTTTTTTTTTGTGTCGCTGAAAAAACACTCTAAGTACCAAAAATCACCTCAGACTCACTAAAATCAACAGTGTTCGTACTATGGTGACCTTCAACACACATACTAACTTTCAGCTCATTCGAACAAAGCGTTTAGTCGCTATTCTGTTCACTCACTTACATACACACATGCAACATCGTAAAAATAATAAATATGAATTAAGGAGATTGCAAACCGTGTAGAAACACCAAAATCTCAAAGTTGGAATTTTAACATGATTACAATACTTTCCTCACTATAGTGTTCGGAAAGCAAAAATGTATTTAAAATAAAATTTAGATAAATCATAGGAAAGAAATTTTAAGAAATGAATGTAGTAACCAGAGTTCCCAACTTTTATAATTTATTCAGGAGCATTTTTTCATACCGGAAATTTTGAAAAATGATTTTCTTGTTAGTTAATCGTTGTCACATGTTAAAGAGAAATATAATCTACAAAATTTCTCGTGCGAAAAGAAGGCAGGGTTAAAAATGCTGGTGAATAAATTATAAAAGTTGAAAACTATGAAGTAACCGTTCGTAAGGATCATGACATAATTACCGCATACCTTTACATAGAAGAATACATTAAAACAAAGATTCATCATCCAAAAATAATTCTCTTTTGCACAGAAACTTATAATTTACTGAAAAAAAAGGAGGGGGGGGGGGGAGGCTTCGGTTTCTTTTTTTCTTTCTTTTCTTTTTTTTTTTTTTTTTTTTCTTCTTTTTTTTTTAATACACATTTTAATTTTTTATGCGCCTTCTTTTGCATTTAAAATTTCTATAGAAAAAATTTGTTAAATTTATATGTGCAAATTTTTAAAATGCAATTCAATGGCTTGTAATTTAACTTATTTTCTAGATTTATACTCCCTCCTCTTTTTTTTTTTCTTTGTCTAGCAACAGGAGAAAATGTAATTTTACTTTTTCCTTCTGTCAACATATTGTTTCAATATACATAGTATTTTTTGCAATCGAAATTCCCAGAAGAAGATTGATTGGTCGGATTAAAAGGTAAATGAGATAGAGAAGTTTATAGATATGTGCTACGTCGAGTAAGCAAAGCTACTAATAGTGATTTTCTTTTTCTTTTTGAAGGATAAAATAGCAATGACAAAGAAAACATAATTGCCAAAATTTTAATTTATTCTGCAGCACTTTTAGTTCCGCTTTTATTTTGCACCACTTTATTTGTAGAATATTTTTCTCCATTAAATTACTATGATGAAATAATAAATGACTACTCTTAACACTAAGGCTATATGATACGAGGTGGCGCAATATCCGCCATTATTTAGTCCATCTGGGAAAATGTTGGCGGTAGAAAAAGCTATGTTATTTGATTAGCGTTGTTTTCGCCTTTAAACTTCTATACAGATCATGTGAGCTAGAACTTCTTATCAGGAAACAAACAAGTTGGCAATTTTAAGAACATCGCCAACATTCTCAAAACTGTAACACTTTATGTTAAAAGAAATGTAATTTTAAAGGAATTTAAAAACAATAACTTAAAAAAACAGTACATTCATATTAAATTTGTCAAACAACTTTGAAAATAATATGGAATATGTTGAAAATAAGGGAAATCTTACGCTGCACAAAGTTGTGCTCCTGCTCCGAGTATCCACGAGTTACACCTGCAATTTATAATCTACTCTTTCCTTCTTTCTAGATTAGAAGAAAATATAAACAGGCGGTGCCCTTTTCTGGAGTTATTCATGCAATTTATTACCGAAAAACCACCAATAATAAGTCGTCAGCCGGTCTTGTGGGTAAAAAATGGCGGATGCGTCAGCCTATGAATGTGGGAGTTCTACTTAACCCTTTGCGGCGCAAGACAATTCAGATCATTTAAATTATACTGCCACCGGAATTCATGAACTAAATTAAACATAAAGAAATTTTAAAATTTAAGGTTAAACAAACCGTCCTTTTCTGATATGTTATAAACGTAAATTTTTGCTAAAAATTTTCCGGGATGAATTTTTGCAGATGTATCTTAAATTTTGCGTCCTCGCAGCAAGGACACCACGCGTTAAGGGGTTAACACTTTCGCGACCGCTGACGTAGATTCACGTCATTTGAAAATCTGTAGCTCCGCCCGCGGGCGTTTCTTTTGCAATTTGTATGTCATTTATTTCTTAAGAAATACATAATATTCATATTTTTACAACCAATATACTATGCATACAAATACTTTGATTAGAAAGAGTATAATTATAACGTATATTTATTTGTAAAATGAATCTGGATATAGAAAATTTTGTTTTGAAATATTGTAACTTGGGAGAATAACGCCCGCAGGTGAGATTTATTTTCAAAAAGTCAAAAACATGCAGTCGCGAAAGTGTTAAAATTAAAGTGTTATGAAATAAAGGCGGGGCTAATAATGCTCTGGAATAAATTAAAAAGTTGCAACTCTAAGAACATTAATTACGGCATCAATTGGACTGGTACCAATAGCAATAAGTTTATTTTTTCTAATTACTCATGTCAAATTTAGTCCACTTTAGTGACTACAGTGCAACCTTTTTGAAGTGTGTGTGTGTGGGGGGGGGGGACTTTAATAAATTGAATATGTTTAATCGATAATTGTTTCGCCGTAGGCACAATGAAAGTTTCTTTTCCATCAGTTGATCACTATTCCCCTCCTGAGAGTCCACGCCTCTTTTCAAGTACTCACTTCAAGATTAGGATGAGTTTCTTAACACTTTCATGACCGCATGCTTTTGTCTTTTCGAAAGCAAGGTCCGCCTGTGGGCGTTATTCTCCCAAGTTACAATATTTCAGAGCAAAACTTTCTGTATTAACATTTGTATTGCAAATGGATATACATTATAATTCCAGTATTTGTATCCATAGTATTTGTATCCATATTGTATTGATTGCACAAATATGAATATTGGGCAAATTTTTATGAAATAGAGAACATACAAATTGCAAAGAAACGCCCACTGGTGAAGTTACAGATTTTCAAATGACGTGAATCTACGTCAGTGGTCGTGAAATTGTTAGGGGAGATTTTAACCGTCTGCACTCGAACGTCGCCTCGCAGGCGACATTCGATTCATTATTTCAACTCGAACGGCGCTCGAGAGGCGCCATTACCCATTAAGTTACTATATATCTTATATCCACAAATAATGTTCTACAACTAAAAGTGCTATAACAGGTGCATACTTCGTTAAGAAAGAGAGACTCCACCCGCACTTTTTATTAAGTGCCTTTGGGTGTTGCTTGCCTTGGTCATTGATAAATGATCAAGTATGCTTTGCAAAATATCACAGGATGGAAAATTTTAAATCACAATATTCATATATAATGTTTGTAATGTGTAAATATACATCAAATATAGAAATAAAATGTTTATATTTAAAATTCTTATGTTTCATATTTTGCTTCATATTCTTATGTTTCATTTTTTATTACAACTATTGTCGGGTAGCTTATTACGCTTACCAAAAGAAGATTCGAATGCAAAAGGTTAATTTTCCATCTCACTTCAGGCCCGCACATTTGGAAAATACAAAGTGGTCGTCATAAAAGATGCCACTGACAAAAAAAGGAGGCGCAGCCTCAGTAAAAGGTGCATTATGCTAGCCTTTTATTACGCGGCCAGCATAACATAAGGACAGGCCGATGTTATATTAAGCTAGAATAGATTTAACTAGACTAGCTAAAAAGCGGAAACTACGAACCCTGCTGTACTTTTATATTTATGAATATATCTCTTACACAATTCTAATTCGGTTCTCAAGCAACGCCCTTTTAGGAAGCATTTTCTAGTACGAAAAATTATTCCATGAGTTCCGGAAAAGTTATGAAGGTTTATATACCGATCACCAAATATCTGAAATATAACTTTGTGTTGCTGGTATACCGATGCGAAAATGGCTTTGTATGCAGACGGTTAAAATCTTCTTTTCTCCTAGAAACCTACTCCAGTTAAAGAGCTATTTCACATTGATGCGGTAGCATGGTTGGAAGAGCATCGATCTCGTAAATGAAAGATTACGGCTGAGAAAGATTCAGCTTCGAGCCAGCTGAAGTAATCCTGTACATCAATGTCTGGTGCACGTAAAATCCATCGAGGCTGCAATGTCCTCCATGCTCCGTACGAATAATGGGAACACCGAAGCGGGAGAGTCATACCTTCTGCAGATAATAAAAACATAGGTGCCATCATTTTAGATTATTCCGGAGTATTTTTAGCCCAGCCTTTTATTTCTTACTAGCAGGCTTTGCCCGCTTCGCTGGTCACTAAATTTAAAGGAAACTCTTTTCTATATAGCTTTATAAAAATAAAATAAAATACTAAAATTGCTCAAAAGCTCGCTTCGGATCCCTGCTGCCTTCGGTAGCGATTTGGTCATCCGCTAAAACTCGGGCGCTTGTCCCTATTACCTGAGACAATAGTTTACCAATAGGCTTCCATTAAGTCCTTGTTAGATAACAGTTTCGAAATAGATGGTATCGAAAAAAGTGAAGTATCCCTTTTATATTTGAATCCCAGTTACATATGAACAACACTATACGTGGTGCACATAATATTTGTTTTTACGTTAATTCCTATGTTTATTTTTTTTATCCCCGATCAACCATAAAAATGATAACAATTTCACACTAAATATTATAATATGCTATGACCGGCTACGTGTGTTGCGTGAGACAATTTTTTGTGATTATATATAATTCATGGTTTGTAAGCATGATCATAGTACCGCCTTAATATAGTTCTCTTTGGCGACTTTTGAATTTTTGTCACCATTTTAGATTTAATCCCTTGTAAAAATAAGACTTAATACCTTGTAACAATATGCTATGAGCGCTATTTCTACCATATTTTAAACAACCGAACTTTTAATGGTTATATATATTTCCCATTAAACATATTTTTATTTTCATCTTTTTATTTAAATATTGATGAAATTTGAACTTCAATTTGGTCTAGTGTTGTACAGGCTGTATACTATATGTTTGTGTTTGTGAAAGAAAATTTAAAAAAAATTCAAAACTGCAATTTTTAATCCCACTTTAAAAAAAACGTGACTTAATTAGTAGCACATTTAAAAAAAATTTCCAAACGGTTTCCATACAATCTCCTGCTGTTGCCACCTAAAATACATACATTAGTTAATTTTAAAAAATCTAATTGTCCGATCGATAAGCTGTTTAATCCGTTGGATTCACGAAAATTGTATCTTTCATTTGGTATCTTATTTGTAACGATACGACTGATATTTCTAATCGCGTTTGTAATGATATATAGATGGCGCTTTTTCAGCTTTGTTGTTAGTAAACATATAATGGCCATGTGTATTAATTTTTGTTCTATTTGTATTACTACTTAATATTCGTGCTATAATTTCTCCGCCATTACATCATGGAAAATTGATTGCTTTTGGAAAAAATATTTCAGTTTATTAAACGTTCGATCGGAAGTAGAGTTTTAACTGAAGCTGAACAAATATTAGTTTCAAATCATCTGAATAATTCTTTCCTTCCATTAGCCGAAGCAACTGAAATTTTAAATTTGTCATTTGGAAATACATGGAAGCTTAATTCTGGATTTTTTTATTTTTGGAGTTACACTGTGGCACACAACAGTAAGTGTTATCTTTTTTACCGGATTTATTCATTTTTATTCAATAAATATATGTGAAACTAAATATAGGCAAGCAATGGCGTCTAGATGAATTCGAAAGCTATGCATGTTAATTGTAATTTCACTTTAGCCCACCAGAGAGCGAGCATTTCATTACAATCGCGGATTTTTTAAAATTTACTTTCCTCATTTTGAATAAATGTAATTTTTATTGTTCACGGTTTTTTTTTTTTTTTTTTTTTTTTTTTTTTTCTGTCGAAAAAATAATGATAATTTTTTTGGCAACAATTAAATTAAGGATTAAAATTAAATATTTTAAATAAATGTAATTTTTATTGTTCACGGTTTTTTATTATTTTTTTTTTCTGTCGAAAAAATAATGATAATTTTTTTTGGCAACAATTAAATTAAGGATTAAAATTAAATGGCCAATTTATCAGTAATTAGAAGGTTTTTATTTTAACATTTTAATTAATTAAAAGAAAACTAAAACAAAATTCGAAAATCGGGCTTCGAGGTGCATCAGGAGAGGTCATTACGAACCACCATGCAAATTTTTGTAGCTCAGCCATCAGCCGTTTTCTTAAAAAGCTCTGGAAATACATACAATGACACACACACATCTTATTTTATTATATGTACTAGCAGGCTTTGCCCGCTTCGCTGGTCACTAAATTTAAAGGAAACTCTTTTCTATATAGCTTTATGAAAATAAAATAAAATACTAAAATTGCTCAAAAGCTCGCTTCGGATCCCTGCTGCCTTCGGTAGCGATTCGGTAGCTGGTCATCCGCTAAAACTCGGGCACTTGTCCCTATTACCTGAGACAATGGTTTACTAATAGGTTTCCATTAAGTCCTTATTAGATTTCAGTTTCGAAACAGATAGTATCGAAAAAAAAAATATATAGTATCCCCTTTATATTTGAATCCCAGTTACATATGAACAACACTATACGTGGTGCACATAATATTTGCTTTTACGTTATTTCCTATGTTTATTTTGTTTATCCCCGATCAACCATAAAAATGATAGCAATTTCACGCTAAATATTATAATATGCTATGACCGGCTACGTCTGTTGCATGAGACATTTTTTTGTTGTTATATATAATTCATGGTTTGTAAGCATGATCATAGTACCGCCTTAATATTCTTTGGCGCCTTTTGAATTTTTGTCACCATTTTAGATTTAATCCCTTGTAAAAATAAGACTTAATACCTTGTAACAATATGCTATGAGCGCTATTTCTGCCATATTTTAGACAACTAAACTTTTAATGGTTACATATATTTCCCATTAAACATATTTTTATTTTCATCTTTTTATTTAAATATTGATGAAATTTGAACTTCAATTTGGTCTAGTGTTGTACAGGCTGTATACTATATGTTTGTGTTTGTGAAAGAAAGTTAAAAAAAATTCAAAACTGCAATTTTTAATCCCACTTAAAAAAAAAAAAAAAAAAAAAAAAAAAAAAAACATGTGACTTAATTAGTAGCACATTTAAAAAAAAATTCCAAACGGTTTCCAACGAGATATATAAATTAGAGTGCTGATTCAATGGATGAAGGATGTGGTTCAAGATGAATCACGTGACATGCTCCAATAGGTTGCTGCGTTATCAGTTTGACAAATTATCATTATTATTAGGTAACATGACAGTCCTATGACCGAAATAAATTGTTTTTAAAATAATTTTACACATATTTCACATTTTAATAAATAATAAAATACCTTTAATTTCATCGTTTCCCAACAAAGTTTAAAAGTGTTTATAAAAGAAAATTTAAACTTTTAAAGAGCTAAATTTAACAACAAATAATAATTTTTCAACTATTTTTAAACATTTTGTCGGTTAAAGTTCAACTACACGAAATAAAAGAGAACTAAAATCAAAATCAAAATGATTTAGAACAAAAGAATATTAAACTACACAAGTAAACAAAAGAATTGGCGTTTATGACTTATTCGAAGAACAATCTCCAAACCGTTGCCATAGAAATCTACTGAAAATAAGCTGTTACCAAGGGAACCACCGAATGCGCAGGTGCAAGGAGAGCATGTCACATGACTCATCTTGGACCTTCTCAAGGGTTACCATTTATCACTCTACTTTATATATCTCGTTGACGGTTTCTATACAATCTCCTGCTGTTGCCACCTAAAATACATACATTAGTTAATTTTAAAAAATCTAATTGTCCGATCGATAAGCTGTTTAATCCGTTGGATTTAACGATACGACTGATATTTCTAATTTTTTTTCTAATTTTTTTAATTTACTTTCCTCATTTTAAATAAATGTAATCCGCGATTGTAATGAAATGCTCGCCCTCTGGTGGGCTACGGTGAAATTACAATAAACATGGTTTAATTCGAATTCCATATAGCCGCCATTGCTAGCCGATGTTTAGTTTCACATATATTTATTGAATAAAAATGAATAAATACGGTAAAAAAGATAACACATACTTTTGTGTGCCACAGTGTAAATCCAAAGCATCAAGAAATCCAGAATTGAGCTTCCATTTATTTCCAAATGACGAATTTAAAATTTCAGTTGCTTCGGCTAATGGAAGTAAAGAATTAATCAGATGATTTGAAATTAATATTTGTTCAACTTCAGTTAAAAATCTACTTCTGATCGAACTTTGAATAAACTGAAGTATTTTTTCCAAAAGCAATCAATTTTCCATAATGTAATGGCGGAGAAATTATAGTACGAATATTAAGTAGAATAACAAGAACACTATTGGAACACACGTGGCTAATGTTTACTAACAACTGCAGTGTTCACAAAGCGCCGTCTATCGATCATTACAAACGCGGATTTTTATTGTTCACGGTTTTTTTCTGTCGAAAAAATAATGATTTTTTTTTTTTTTTTTTTTTTCAACAATTAAATTAAGGATTAAAATTAAATATTTTAAGTAAATGTAATTTTTATTGTTCACGTTTTTTTTTTTCTGGCGATAAAATAATGATAATTTTTTTTGGCAACAATTAAATTAATGATTAAAATTAAATGGCCAATTTATCAGTAATTAGAAGGTTTTTATATTAACATTTTAATTAATTAAAAGAAAACTAAAACAAAATTCGAAAATCCGGCTTCGAGGTGCATCAGGGGAGGTCATTACGAACCACCATGCAAATTTTTGTAGCTCAGCCATCAGCCGTTTTCTTAAAACTCTCTGGAAACACATACAGTGACACACACACATCTTATTTTATTATATGTATAGATATAGATACCACTTATTTTTTTCAGGACAAGTGTTTGTTATTTTATCGAAAATATACATTGAAGAAAATTTTTGTATAAATAAAGTGGTGCGAAATAAAGGCGGGGCTAAAAATACTCCGAAACAGATTAAAATATTTGCATCTGTGTAAAAATTGTGATGGCTTTTCCCTGGACTACTATTGAGGGGAGGAGGGGGGGGGATAAATACCAAACCGTCGCTAACTGCTCAATGTGTACTTATAATGGGACGTTAAATCAGCTCCCTCGCACTATTTCATATTAAGAAACAGTAGTTGCATTCTATGAACTTAGATACATTTCAAAACCATTTAGCAGTGAAAGTTAATTAAATTTGCTTAAAATATCACTTAGAAACAGAAAATGTTAGGGAGAAGTTAATCAAACTGGATTAAATTTCGACTTTATGCAATAGACATAATATACAATTTTCTTTTTTTTACCATGTATCATGCTCGAAATTTTGCGTTCCTCATCACATTTATTTAAAGACAAGCTCGCTGAAATATCGATTTTTTTATAGTCCAATGGAATTAAAAAAATAATAATATTTTAGACAAATTTAAATTAATTAGACAATTTTATTTAAAATCATTTTTCTTGCTGAAATCCTTTTATTCGAGCAAGGTATTCGAAGAATCGTAATTTTACGTTTTTCAATAAAGGAATCAATTGTGCATAGTTTTACGTCAGTTGTAGTTGCTGAATGAGATATGAGGATCGTTGCACTGTAAGTGAATATGCTGTTATAGGTACTTGAACCTACAACAGCATTTCCTAGAGGGAAGGGCGCCACTGAGCTGGAGTATGCTACTAAAATATTGTTTAAGGATCCCGAATACTATCAGGATTTTCCAGAGTGTTTTCTATAGAAGCAAACAGACTGTTGTAACTGTCTAAAAGGAGAAAGACAGGGCATATGCACCACCGAAAAGAACTTGCTATGGTCAGAATTTTTGAGGGTCGTAAATACTTTGACAAGATTTAAGAGACGTTTGCATGATAAGCAAACAGCTGTATTACAGCCGTGCAACTAGCAGTAAAGGTGCGGCAGGGGCCAATTAGAAGAAGATTTTTATCAGCAGTTAGACATTTTAATGCGAATATTTTTTAATCGTCAGTATTACAATTTGTAATTACTGGTGGGAAATAAAAAGAAAAACCCAGAACCCCTGGAACTAATTGGTAAGGCACTTAGTGATACATAAAAATCTTACAGGAAACCATCCGAATAATGTAGTAATAGAAATCAGTTAAATGATGTTCGTTCGAGAGGGCATAATCTAACGTGAATTTTGACGCGCAAACTGTTTGCCCTCGTGAGCCCGTTCTCGAGCGATCTATATTTAAGTTTGAGTAAAAATCTAGTAACGAGAGAGAAGTAGGAGGAAACTGGATAAAATTTGCCAGAACAACGACTTTTATCAATTTTTGGATTCTACATTAGCGAATTTTCACACATTATATCTCGATAGAACCTATCTCAAGGTTGAAATGGACAACTCATTTATGTAAAGAAAACGTCAATGGTCACGGTAGCCTGGTCGGTAAGAGCAGCGATTTCGTAATCGAAAGATTGCGGGTTCGGTTCTCGAGCCGGCCGAAGACCGTCGTGTACGCTAACGGCGACTGGTGCACGTTAAATTTCGTCATGGTCGCAAAGTCCTCCAAGTTCCTATCAAACATTATACCTCTGGGGGTACCGGAACATGGGTTTAACTCGCTCTGATCCGGATCAAAATTCGAGTTCCTGTTGTTTGGCTGGAGCTGCCATTTTTCACCAGCTACTGGAGCTAAAGTCGTACTTCCTCCCTATGAGGCGCTCCTAAATAACGGAAGACGCACCCCTCATGCCTTAAAAAATTCGGGCAGTTCCAATACCGGGATCAGAATTTCCGAGTGGCATACGAAGACAACAACAGACGCTTTTCAATGTTCGTTAGATTTCTGCATGTTTTGGATTTCATTCATTATTTCAGTAAGGCGTGGTTCTATCGATTCAGGCGTTGTTTCACCGATCATTAACATTTTCGAGACCGCATGCTTTTGTCTTTTTGACAGTAAGGCCCGCCTGTGGGCGTAATTCTTCCAATTTACAACATTTCAGGACAAAATTTTCTGTATTCACATTTATACTATAAATGGATATACATTATGATTATACTATCTCCAATCAAAGTATTTGTATCTATAGTATATTAATTGTAGAAATATGAATATTGGGTATATACTTAAGAAATAAATAACATACCAATTGCGAAAGAAACGCCCACTGGCGAAATTACAGATTTTCAAATGACGTGAATCTACGTCAGCGGTCGCGAAAGTGTTAACGAACTTCCATAATTTATAAAACTGACGAGGGCAACTGTTCTATGCTTCAGAAATCATGTTTTTATGTGCTCCTTCTATTGATGCATATTTGAATTGTTTTTATTATTATTACAATATAAGATGGTTTCTTGATTAGTGTTTTTAATACCTAATGATAATTAACCAAAATATGATCAAATTTAAAATTAACATTAAAACTTAAATAGCGCCCAAAAGCCTCGTTAGACCGTCCTATTTTTAAAAACATTGGGGGAGTTGAAGACTTCCTACACCCTCAAGCTACACTCCTGGTGGTAGCAAAGCGGGCAGAAATTTCTCATATTTGAAGCTGCCTTCAATCTCTGGTAACAGCAGAGTGACAACAGCGGCCTCTTTTCCTTTTCCTTTTCCTTTGATGTGATATTTGAGTCGTCGCTCACAAACCTCCTAGTGCGATAATTGCATGAGGACTTGGGTCTCTTTTGTAAAAGAGCAATAAAAAGTAATGTCTTTCATTGTAAACGTGTGCAAAATTCCAAGGGTCACTTTCGGACAATGGATAATTTATGACTTTGTCGCTCTACTTCTGTTACCAGAGTTTGAAGGCAACTTAAAAGTATCCAGAAAGAAAAGAGGCGGAGACTTTGAGCTCTGCTTACCATTAAACAATCCCATAGTGTAATCATAAAGAAAAAAAAAAAAAATTCTAAGCAAGCATTATTTGAAAGAGCATATATAAATATGTTTTTTGACGCATAAAGCCTTCGTCACCTGGTTTATGAGTTATAAATTCTGAAAATTCGCTAATAATCGGCACAACCACGCCTGAATCAATAATACCACGCCTTACTGAAATAATGAATAAAAACCAAAGCAATCAGAAATCGAAAAAATCAAATGTTTTCTTTGATGGAATAATCAGTTGCCTATTTCAGCTTTGAGATATATTCAGTCCAGATATAATGTCTAAAATTTCGTTGAAATAGAATCTAAAAATTGTGTTGGTTCTAGCAGGTTTTCACGGGACTCCTCCCACTTTTTTCCACATTATTATATCATACTTGCCAACCATCTCATTAATAATCGTACAATTCTTAACGCCCCCTGAAAAAACGCCCCTTTTATCACACCACTACATTTTTAGAGTAATTCTCTCCAAATGTTGTTAAGATTGAATAAGACTAAAATTACTCTAAAAATTATTGGCGTGAAAATAAAGGCGGGTACTAAAAATTGTACGGTTCATAATGAGATGGTTGGCAAGTATGCTATATTTTTACCTAAACTTAAATATAGATTTCTCGTGAACGGGTTTACGAGGACATAATTGCAGCGCTAGTAACTCATCATTAAATCTGGATATTCTGCAACAGTTGAAGCTTTGTCGACTTTTTTTTTCTGCTCTTTCTAAATATTTCCCTGATTTTTGTGTAGTAAGTTTAGAAACTTCAAAAATGACGAATATTATAAGATTTATAGCTTTTTTATTCTATTTGCAGCAACTTGAAAAAAATTGAGATAGTAGGAGGGGAGGAGGGTGATATTCATTTTTATGCTCCATACCATATGAGCTTTACTATTAGCTTATGAATTTTCTATTATACCTTAATTTTTATTTTTGTTCACACCACTTCGCGTTAGATGTAAAGTTTTAATTTTAAATAAAATGTGAACTAGAACTTGTCTTAAATTATCTTAAACTTAACTTCATACATACGGATGAACGCTTTTTCAGCAGATCTCCGTTGGAGTCGTAATACGAAGAACTTCTACTACGTGAAGAAGGAAAGGCTCCGTAGACGTAATGTAAATCGCGGAACCGGTTTTCTGCATACTTTGAGAATGTGCGAAAGACAACTTTACAGGGAAGGGACGATGGCACTTTCGATTTCTTTTTTTTCCCACCCAGTAAATATTTTGAAGTTTTTTTTCGCCCATGTAAATAAAATATATAATAGGTAATTATTATTTTCGATTAGTCGATTTCTTTAATGAATTAAATTTTAAATATTGCAATAAATATATAATTATTGCAATGAGGAAATACATATTTTTTGCAATAAGTATATAATATTTATAATAAAAATAAATATGTAATATTTATTGCAACTGAGGAAAATCAAAAATAATTTTCTGAATTTAAAAAAATTGTTTGTGAAAGCCTGTTTTTTTACTCAAATAATTTTTAGTTTCAGAGAAAGTAAAAATTATAAAACTTGCTAATTTTTAATCATATTCTCTCGCTTTAATTTAAGCTTGTGGTACAATTAAAGATGTTGATAATTAACAAAATAAATAGAGTAAAAAAAAAAAAAAAGGATATAAAATTTGAAGTGGGATTATCATCATTATTAAACATTTATTTATTTCTCACCCCCCCCCCCCCCCTTCCACACACTTTTTTTTTTCTTCTGTTTCGTTCAAATACAATATTTACTGAAAGACTTTTTATTTATTTTATCATACTTATTTATTTTATCTTATTTATGTATCCCATTCTTTAAATTCTAATGAAACAAATTATAAAAATTGTCAAAGTGTGTAATTGGCAAAAACCGAAAACCATTAAAAATAAAATAAAATAAAGAATGATATAAAATACCCCCACCTCTCTTATTTTTAAATAAAACAGTTGTTGATACAAAAAGCTGCCCCCCCCCCCCACACACACACACACCTTTTTTTTTTTTTTTAAGTCAGATTCTTAAACTAACATGCTAAATTATAAAAATATAATGTTGATAACTGATTAAAATCTTATTATTATTATTTTTTTAATCAAAATAAGTGTCGGGGAGGAGGGGAGTAGAGAAGGTGATGCGCACAACTGAACTGATTAGTAACGGCGCTGAGCAGATTGAGTCAGTCGCCCATTCGAATCGAGAAAGAGATGCAATGCATCTTAAACCGAGAAACAAAAACTCTTTCTAAATCATAAACTTTATTCGTTCTTATTGATTTTCCATAACATAAGTTAGGATTGTAACAATAAATCGTTTGTAGTAAGCAGATATTAGATGTCAGAGTCTATGTATTGGCAGTTATAGTTTTAATAATCCCGGAATGCTGGCAGAGAGGGTAAGTAGATTTAAACTTATTCTCATTTAATTATAATGCATGTTATTCTGATTTGTGATTGGGTAAAAGTTGCAGAATTTGAATCTAAAATAAATTCGTTAGAAATTCTTAATCCGAGATTCTAAATTTAATAAAACCTAAATCGAAATTCATAAAAATGAAACTTAGTCGTAAATTCTTTGTTGGCTTCAAAGCCATAGTGGTCCGTCGATTCACGGAGGCTTAATTATCTATTAATTTAATTAGATAATTAATCGTAATTCGTTAAATTAAAAAAAAAAAAATTTTTGTAAATTGAAAAAATTTTTTTGTTTACGTAGGATTAAATTATCTGTATAAGAACTTTAAAGGAAATTAAAGTTAATTTGTTGAAATAAATCATTACTACGAAGTTAAATTCTTTTGATATAAAACGTAATTCAAGTAGTTTAGGTTTCAGAAGTTTCGGTTTGAGAGAAAACGTAATTCAAAGTAGTTTGGGTTTCAGAAGTTTCGGTTTGAGAGAAAACGTAATTCAAAATAGTTTGGTTTTCAAACCGGAACAATTTCGGTTAGGGCATTTAAGAAATAGTTATTCATGTTAAATAATTGTTGAATAAAAAAAAGTGTATGAGATTGAAAAGGGTGCATTTAATATTATTAGTTTATTTATTTCGGTAAAGAAAAAAAATATATATATATTTTATATGTGTATTTCTTTTCATTTGTTCTTATATTTTTTGTTTTGTTTTACTTCCTGATCTGCAGAATAATAATTTAATTCGATCGATTAATTCATATTTAAATTTAATTGTTTGTAATTAGTTTGCTCAAAAGATGGGTAGAAAGGGGAAAACAAGGGCGAATGACGCCGAAAGGAGTGCGTTGTTCCCAAAATCTAATGAAGTGATAAAATTTGAAAATGTTATTAGAGAAATAGAATTTATAAAATCGAAGGTCAATGATTGCGATAAAAGCGATCAAGCCAGATTAAAGATCCTAAAAGATAAGGTAAATGTACTGGAGGTTAAATTCGAGGAAATAGTTACAAATTTTTTCGAAGAGGAAAACGATGAAAACTTGGAAGAAGTGATGAAAAATCGGGACATTCTGTTGGAGTTGTCTGTAGTGTTGGAGAGTAAATCGCAATCAAATACCCCAAATGTAAATAATGATGCACGTACCAAACCAGGGACTTCTGTTAATTCGCATATTAGTCTTCCCAAACTTGAAATTCCTTATTTTTACGGGGATAATGAATCTTGGTTGTCATTTAAAAATTTATTTAAATCATCTATTCTGGATAATGACAGCCTTAGTGAGGTTGAAAAGCTACAATACCTCCAATCGTGTGTAAGAGGTAGTGCATCAAAACTTATTCGTGGATTTTCGTTACAATCGGAAAATCTTAAACACTGCTGGGAAATCCTTACTCAGCGATACGAAAATAAACGCCAATTAGCTATAACTCAAAATATAAAATATTTTCAGTAAAGGTAAACAAAGCGGATGATCCTAAATCGTTTTTCAATTTAATAGATACTTGTAACGAAGCGGTGCGAAATTTATCGACCCTCGGATTGGAATCTAATCTTCTTAGCGATCTTATTCTTATAAATTTTATGATTTTAAAATTGGATTCATCCGTTAGGCATAGGTGGGAGCTCAGTCTAGAGAATACGCAAACTATTCCCGATTTAAATTCGTTTCGTACATTCATTGAGAGGGAGGCGTCGAGTCAAACGAAGCTTGAAAATAAACCGGGAATGTTTAAGAAGCCAGTAGAAGGTAGCAGTGTAAAAAAATCTTGTGTCAATAATTCAATAACAGTCAAAGAAAATAAATGCGTCGCCTGTTCTCAAGTACATCAATTGTTTAAATGTCCCAAATTCAATCGAATTACTGTTCAGGAGCGATGGGACTTAGTTAAATCAAAGGGATTGTGTGAAAATTATTTGCGAACTAATCATCAAGGGCGACAATGTAGAATTAATATTAAATGTAAGGTATGTGAAGGTTCACATCACACTCTTCTGCACATTTATACACAGAATTCTGCAGATCAGGGAGGTGGCCTTATTACTACGTCGGTGTCAAATAGTTCACAATCTAATGCAAATTTTAATAACCAAAACGTGTTGCTGTCTACCGCCCTTATAAAGGTTAGATCACCTAACGGCAAAATTATTCAATGTCGGGCGTTAGTTGATAGTGCTTCACAAAATAGTCTCATAACAAAGGAGTGCGTTGAGAAGCTAAATTTGCCTTTGTTTGGCACTTCTCATCGACTTGTAGGCATAAACGGTCTTTCCGCAGAAACTGTTCTAAATTTTACGGAATTCTCATTCTCGCCATATTTCGCTAACGAGTATAGGAACTTGAAAGCGCTAGTAGTAAATAGGGTTACTACCCCTCTGCCAAATTTCCGGGTGAGGACGACGTTTTGGCCACATACAAAAAATCTTCAGTTAGCGGATATGAATTTCTTCAAGCCACAACATATAGAGGTACTGCTGGGTGCAGACCTTTTTCCCTCATTAATTTGTGGCAAACCAATACATGGAAGGCCAGGAGAACCCTCTGCTATTCCCAGTTCACTTGGTTACTTACTAAGTGGCCCCCTCTCAAGGGATGGAATGGAGCCAGAATCTAATTATAGGTCCTCTGTTCAGTGTTTGAATTTAAACGAATTTTTCAACAGTGATCCCATAATATCTTCTAAGGGTGATAATGACGAAGCCGATCCGGCAGAAATACTATACAAATCTTCCACCAAGCGCAACCCCGATGGGCGCTATGTGGTAAAATTACCCCTCCATGATGAGATAGAGTCAGGTGAAAGTGCCAACTGTGCACTAAAAATGTTTAAAAAACTAGAAAATCGATTTGTTCAGAACCCTAATCTCAAAAGGGAGTACTGTAAGTTTATGTGTGAATACTCTGACTTAGGTCATATGACTCTACTAAGAGCTGAGGAACTTAACAGTAAACCCAATTATTATATGCCCTATCATGGAGTTATTAATGAAAATAGTAGCACTACCAAACTACGAGTAGTGTTCAATGCGTCGGCCGTAACTGCAAATGGCAAATCCCTGAACTCTAGCTTGCCTAAAGGGCCAAAACTTCAAACAAGCATTTTTAGCAATCTAATTAGATTCCGTTTAAATAAAGTCGCCCTCTCGAGCGGCATAGAAAAAATGTTCAGGCAAATTCTAGTCGCAGAGCATGATAGGAATTTCCAAAGAATATTTTGGAGAGCCAATGTGTCAGACCCACTTCGTGTTTATCAATTGAACACTGTTACTTATGGCACAGCCTGTGCACCATTTTTAGCCCTGCGTTCCATACGACAGCTATTAAACGATGAGGAACCCAATTTTCTCGTAGCTGTGCCGGCTGCACGTAATAACCTGTATATGGGCGATTTCCTTGGAGGGGGCTGAAACAATCGAAGCCGCTCAAGCTTTGGTCACAGACCTTCAGGCATTATTTAATGCTGGGGGCTTCAAGCTTCGAAAATGGGCTTCAAATTATGTGGAAGCTCTAGTTCAGGTTCCAGAAACTTTAAAATCAACAAATCATGAATTATCCTTAAACCCCGATCAATCCCAACTTATTTTGGGACTAAACTGGAATTTAACATCGGATACCCTACAGGTTGGAGTTAATACCGAAGAAAGCGTAAACACAAAAAGACAATTATTGTCCATAATTGCACGCATCTTCGACCCTTTGGGTCTGTTATCCCCTGCCACGATCCTTTTAAAATTGCTCTTACAAGATGTTTGGAAATAAAAACTTGGTTGGGATGATCCTTTACCACCAGACATTCAAAACAGGTGGAACGAATTTTATGAAAAAATTGCTTCCTTTAAGGCCATGTCAATACCCAGATTTTTAGATTTGAAATCCGAATCGATTTACCAGATACAGGGATTTTGTGATGCATCAACAAAGGCATATGCTGCTGTAGTTTATATACGTCCCAGACAGAACGCACCTTTAAAATTGATTGCAGCTAAAACCCGTGTAGCTCCTTTAAAATCCATTACCTTGCCTAGGTTGGAGCTATGCGCGGCTGTTTTGTTATCGGAACTTTTGTCAGTCGTCCAGAACTCACTAGATTCTCCGGTGGAGGAAATTCGTCTATGGACAGACTCCACAATCGCCCGTAGTTGGATCTTAAATCCACCCTTAAAGGGCAACACATACGTCCTACACCGAGTCAACAAAATAGCGGCTTTGACAGACCCAACCACACGGCAGCACTTACCAAGCAAACACAACCCAGCTGACTGTGCAACTCGTGGGCTGTTACCAAACAAATTAAAAACATTTGCCTTGTGGTGGTCTGGACCTGATTGGCCAAAGATCCAGGTCTCAGAGCACGATTCAGAAATGTTGACCTCAGTCAAATGTACAGGTGTGAAAACTCCAAGTCTAATAGAGTCAAACCCAATGAATGACTCCATGATAGACGACTTGGTTTCAAAAATTTCTTCAAGTGCAAAACTTTTTCGTGTAATTGCATTTATGAAGAGGTTTATTAATAATAGTCGAAATGCTACAAAGTTGAAAGGACCAGTCGCAGTACAAGAAATTTCAGAGGCTAAAAAGCTGGTGATTAAATTTGTCCAACAAAGGTCCTTTGCTTCAGAAATCGCCCTTTTGCAGCGTGGCAAACCCGTTGCAAACAACAGTAAATTGAAACCTCTCCATGTTTTTATTGATTCCGAAAACCTATTGAGAGTGGGAGGTAGAATTGACAAAGCCAAGACCCTTCCCTATGACACTAGGCATCAGTTATTGTTGCCTAAAAATCACCCTTTTACCTCCCTTATAATCAGACATTTTCATGTGTATAGTCTGCATGGAGGTGTCGAACTAGTGTTAAGTCTAATTCGCCAGTCTTACTGGATACCTGATGGGAGATCCACTGTGAAAAAACAGCTTCGACAATGTGTCACTTGCGCAAAAATCCAACCAACCCCCATTCAGCAAATCATGGGTGACTTACCCAGTGCCAGAGTCAACCCTTGTCGACCATTCCAACATGTTGGCCTTGATTATGCAGGCCCTATTCAAACAAAGTGTGAACGTAAACGAACAAAAACAAAATTTAAGTCCTATATTTGCCTATTCATCTGCATGAGCACTAAGGCAATTCATATCGAATTAGTCACTAGTTTATCAACTGAACATTTTTTATATGCCCTACAAAGATTCATAGCGCGTCGCGGCTATCCCACGGACATATACTCCGATAACGGCCGAAATTTTGTTGGTGCCCATGCCCATTTGAAGAAACTCGTGACACTTTCAACAACCAACACAATTCAAGATTATATAGCAACTAGACAAATTCATTGGCATTTTATGCCACCTTACGGGCCTAATTTTGGCGGCCTATGGAAATCATCAGTTACATTGGCTAAACGTCACTTAATTAAGGCTTGTAAAGGCAGTTGCCTTTCCTTCGAGGAATGTGAGACTATTCTCACTAACATTGAAGCCTGCTTAAAATCCCGCCCCTTAGTACCACTTTCCACCGAGCCCAATAATTTCCTGGTACTTACACCAGGACACTTCCTAATTGGGGCTCCGCTTCTTCAGCTTCCTGAACAATCGCCTAACACAACTAATCAATTTTGTACCAGTTTTTCTTCCAGATGGAAACTCATCCAACAGATCAAAAGGCACTTTTGGAGCACCTGGCAAAAGTCATAATTACTTCTCTCCAGTCAAGAGAAAAATGGAAGAGCGGTGTTACCCATATGCAGCCCGGAGAACTAGTACTCGTCTTGGAGCCCTCGGTTCAGCCAGCACATTGGACCCTTGCCCGCATTCTGGACGTCCATCCGGGTGAGGATGGAATTATTCGAGTTGCAACATTGAAAACACCAGTTGGAATCATCAAGAGACCAGTGAATAGAATAGCTCGTCTGCCATGCTCAGCCCCCCCCCCGGAGGATGTTGGGGAGGAGGGGAGTAGAGAAGGTGATGCGCACAACTGAACTGATTAGTAACGGCTCTGACCAGATTGAGTCAGTCACCCATTCGAATCGAGAAAGAGATGCAATGCATCTTAAACCGAGAAACAAAAACTCTTTCTAAATCATAAACTTTATTCGTTCTTATTGATTTTCCATAACATAAGTTAGGATTGTAACAATAAATCGTTTGTAGTAAGCAGATATTAGATGTCAGAGTCTATGTATTGGCAGTTATAGTTTTAATAATCCCGGGATGCTGGCAGAGAGGGTAAGTAGATTTAAACTTATTCTCATTTAATTATAATGCATGTTTTCTGATTTGTGATTGGGTAAAAGTTGCAGAATTTGAATCTAAAATAAATTCGTTAGAAATTCTTAATCCGAGATTCTAAATTTAATAAAACCTAAATCGAAATTCATAAAAATGAAACTTAGTCGTAAATTCTTTGTTGGCTTCAAAGCCAATAAGGAATGATGAAAAATTAAAAAGGATATATAAAAATTTCAGCAAAGTTCTTAAATTATTAGTTTAAAAAAAAAAAAAAAAAAAAAAAAAAACTCTTGTCATTTAAATACGAAATACAATACCTACTAATATAACAAGTCGTAAGTTATTTATTACTACCTATCTGTTTAATCGGATTCCTTTAAATAAGAATTATTCATATTTTTGTAATATTTCTAAATAAATTACTAAAATTGTAATAAAAATAATGATGTTAATTGGCAAAAATCGAAAAATGATTTTTCAAAATAAAATACTCTAAGAAAATTGTGAAGAATATATATTAAAACTTCACTAAAACAGTTTCATTGAAATACTATAATACTCATTGATAAGGAAAATGATTTATTTTTTTTCTTTCATTAGATTATTTAATTCTAATGTATTAAAACTTAAAATTCTGATAAAAATAAAATACTGATAATTGATGAAAGTAACAAAAATGTTTCATCTCCTCCAAAAATATATACACACACACAAACAAAAAAAGAAAAAAAGAAAAAGAAAAGAAAAAGAAAATAATGCAAAATTTGAAAAGTATGTATCAAAGTTTCATTTAAACATATATTTGTGAAAACTGTTTTTTTTTTTTTTTTTTTTTTTTTTTTTTATTTAATAAGAAATCTCTTCTTTTGTTTCATTACCATTCTTATTGATGCCAAATGTTTTCCTTTTTGTCAAACTTATTTTTGAATTAAATTATACCAGTCGTGATAAAAATATGTCAATAATTCATAAAAAACAAAAAACACCAATTAAAAAAAAAAGATACATTTTTAAGATTATGTATAAAAATTTTACTGGTAACTTAAAGAAATTGTATGTGGATATATGTGTCTCCCCCCCCCCCCCCCATCTTCAATGATTTGATGTATTATGATTATTAATGTGATAAAATTAAAAATCTTACCCTTTCAAAACTCAAAATTTCTCTCAGAAAAAAATTCTGAAGTCCTCATTTTAAATGTTTCATCAAACTTTCAATATTTGCTAAATTATTGAAATGCCAGTGTAAAATATACTTTATATGTTTCATTTTGATACAAAAAGTATTATAAAAATGGAAGTTAAAATAGAAATCTACTTTATTCATTAAACTACAGTTATTGTCTGTAGAACAAGAAAATATTTCTTAGGATGTAAGATTATTTTATAAAAGAAAAATGTACTTACTTTGAAATAATTAAGGGATTTGCAATTGAATCCACATCATTGAATCCTATAAAACTGTCATTTATTCGATTGTTCTATTTTTTCCAACTTTGCTTAAAATTTCAGTTTCATCATTTTATTTATTTATTTTATATAACTTCACAAAATATTATTGAATCATTGTTAAACATTGTTACAAAAAGTAATGTAACTTGTGATATGTTATCATGAAATAAAGGAAGCTATTGGATATCATATGGATTAAATTACAGTTCAAAATATGTATAAATATGAATTTTATTTTAGTGAAATAAATTCACAATACAGATGATAGCAAATATAGTTTATTTAAATGCAATTATTACAGAGAAACATTCTTCAATAACATAATCATGGTTGAAGGCTATTTAGAAATATGACAAATGGTGTTTGTTAGACAAAACAAAAACTACTATGAAAATTCAGATAGATCTGTTAAAAAAAATAAAAAAAAAAAATAAAAAAAAAAAAATAGAATCAAATTAAATAAGAAGGTTTTTTTTTTTTTAATGCCTTCCAAGTGAAATAAGAAAAATAAAATCTTTTTATGCTCTTAATTTTAAAAATAAGAATTTCTTACAATGACAGATATTTATCACAGTATCATAATAAATATATACAGTACATTTTTAATAGATCTGAGAATTTCAAATAAGTATTTATTTTTATGTAATATATACATTAATTTCATTATTATTATTATTTCATTGCAGCAATGTACACAATCCCTGACCCCTGTCATATTTTTAACAACAAAGCACATTTACTTAGAAATTTTCAATTTTAATTTTTATTAGAAATTTTTTTAATTTTTAATTTTTATTTGGGAAATGGCAGATTATTGTAACAACATTACAAATACACCTTTTGAATAATTAAATTCTTTTTAATTTAGGATGAAAATTCTTTAAAATGTTAAGATAAATCCCTATTTCGTTTATTTCAAGATTTATTTCCTCAGACTTAACAAATTATTTTAATGAAGATATTAGGTTTATAATGAAAATTACTTCCAAATATTTTACAGTTAAGTAATCATTGGCAACAATGTATTCCAATGAAAATTGTAGAATTAAAAAGTGATCACGGATAAAAGTTTTGCTAAGTATGCTACTATTACTTCTCATTCATTTTATTTATTCTGTTTACTCTCTGACTTGTTGCCATAGGTGTTCATGTTGATCTTAGTCTATCTATCTATCTTCTATACATATAATAAAATAAGATGTGTGTGTGTCACTGTATGTGTTTCCAGAGAGTTTTAAGAAAACGGCTGATGGCTGAGCTACAAAAATTTGCATGGTGGTTCGTAATGACCTCCCCTGATGCACCTCGAAGCCGGATTTTCGAATTTTGTTTTAGTTTTCTTTTAATTAATTAAAATGTTAATATAAAAACCTTCTAATTACTGATAAATTGGCCATTTAATTTTAATCATTAATTTAATTGTTGCCAAAAAAAATTATCATTATTTTATCGACAGAAAAAAAAAACGTGAACAATAAAAATTAAATTTACTTAAAATATTTAATTTTAATCCTTAATTTAATTGTTGCCAAAAAAAAAAAAAAAAAAAAAATCATTATTTTTTCGACAGAAAAAAAACCGTGAACAATAAAAATTACATTTATTTAAAATGAGGGAAGTAAATTAAAAAAATTAGAAAAAAAAATTAAAAATATCAGTCGTATCGTTAAATCCAACGGATTAAACAGCTTATCGATCGGACAATTAGATTTTTTAAAATTGACTAATGTATGTATTATAGGTGGCAACAGCAGGAGATTGTATGGAAACCGTCAACGAGATATAGAGCATTTCCTCGTGACGTCATGTGGTTGGCAAAAAAGCGCAGGGCAGTTCCTTGTTTGTAAACAAACATCTCAACTTTTATGAGTGGTTGGCAAAAAGGCTTGGGAAAAGCATAGCGATGGCGGATCGCTATGCGGTTAGCAATGGTGGGCGGGGCGCGGGAAAGTCGAGCGCGCTTTTTTGCCAACCACCAGACGTCACGAGGAAATGCTCTATATAAAGTAGAGTGATAAATGGTAACCCTTAAGAAGGTCCAAGATGAGTCATGTGACATGCTCTCCTTGCACCTGCGCATTCGGTGGTTCTCTTGGTAACAGCTTATTTTCAGTAAATTTCTATGGCAACGGTTTGGAGATTGTTCTTCGAATAAGTCATAAACGCCAATTTTTTTGTTTACTTGCGTAGTTTAATATTCTTTTGTTCTAAATCATTTTGATTTTGATTTTACTTCTCTTTTATTTCGTGTAGTTGAACTTTAACCGACAAAATGTTTAAAAATAGTTGAAAAATTATTATTTGTTGTTAAATTTAGCTCTTTAAAAGTTTAAATTTTCTTTTATAAACACTTTGAAACTTTGTTGGGAAACGATGAAATTAAAGGTATTTTATTATTTATTAAAATGTGAAATATGTGTAAAATTATTTTAAAAACAATTTATTTCGGTCATAGGACTGTCATGTTACCCAATAATAATGATAATTTGTCGAACTGATATTTTAATTGCCAAAATAGCTATAAAGGGCCAAACACAGCAACCTATTCGAGGATGTCACGTGATTCATCTTGAACCACGGAAAGTTAATCCTTCATCCATTGAATCAGCACTCTAATTTATATATCTCGTTGGAAACCGTTTGGAATTTTTTTTTTAAATGTGCTACTAATTAAGTCACATGTTTTTTTTTTTTTCTTAAGTGGGATTAAAAATTGCAGTTTTGAATTTTTTTTTAACTTTCTTTCACAAACACAAACATATAGTATACAGCCTGTACAACACTAGACCAAATTGAAGTTCAAATTTCATCAATATTTAAATAAAAAGATGAAAATAAAAATATGTTTAATGGGAAATATATGTAACCATTAAAAGTTTAGTTGTCTAAAATATGGCAGAAATAGCGCTCATAGCATATTGTTACAAGGTATTAAGTCTTATTTTTACAAGGGATTAAATCTAAAATGGTGACAAAAATTCAAAAGGCGCCAAAGAATATTAAGGCGGTACTATGATCATGCTTACAAACCATGAATTATATATAACCACAAAAAATTGTCTCATGCAACAGACGTAGCCGGTCATAGCATATTATAATATTTAGCATGAAATTGCTATCATTTTCATGGTTGATCGGGGATAAACAAAATAAACATAGGAAATAACGTAAAAGCAAATATTATGTGCACCACGTATAGTGTTCATATGTAACTGGGATTCAAATATAAAGGGGATACTATATTTTTTTTCGATACTATCTATTTCGAAACTGAAATCTAATAAGGACTTAATGAAAACCTATCAGTAAACCATTGTCTCAGGTAATAGGGACAAGCGCCCGAGTTTTAGCGGATGACCAGCTACCGAATCGCTACCGAAGGCAGCAGGGATCCGAAGCGAGCTTTTGAGCAATTTTAGTATTGTATTTTATTTTCATAAAGCTATATAGAAAAGAGTTTCCTTTAAATTTAGTGACCAGCGAAGCGGGCAAAGCCTGCTAGTTTTAAATAAAATTGTAAAATTTATAACATATCTATGATTAATTAGAACATAACATCTAATTGCAAAATTGAGATAACATCTATTTTGTGATTATTTGACAAAATAGAATAATAATAATAATAACATATATATATTGGAAAAGTGAAAAAGATTTAATAGCTCCATATTTAAGATTTCAACACATTTAATCAACCTTTTTAAAAATTAACAGGTACCTCGTACAATATGAACATTTCATTTAAAAATGTAATGCGATTACAAATTAAGTAATTAAAAAATGCACTAAAAAAAGTAAACATAATAAGGAAATATTTCATTTGAAAATTAATAATAGCAAATGAAGAATTTTATATGAAAAAGATTAGCAGTTAGAATAGCAGTTAATAAATAAATAAAATAATAATCAAAGCACTGCGACACAATAACTTTATCTATAAAGAAGCAAACAATTATATATATATATATATATATATTACTGCCGAAAATAATTTAATTGCATCTAAATGACAATATCACGTGTATCATTAAGTCTAATACATAAAGAAATATATACATATAGATACAGTAGAAAATCTTTATACCACACAACAAATGGGGGAAGAGGAATCCCCCCCCCTCAGATGCTTATGATAAGACAATGCTTTTTAAAGATTGTGACTATATCATTGCTTTTTATCAGTTCCAATATAATATGTATGTTGTGTAATGTCAAATGAAACTATGTTAAAATCATCTTTTTAGAAACCTTTAATCACATTTATATTTATTTTAAAAAGCATTTAAATAATAATTAGTAGATAATAATAATAATAGTAAATGTTTAAAATGTGTCAATTCCTCTGAAAGGGGGGAAAATGGTAGTTTCTGTAAAAATAAAGTTTAGTAAAAGCAAAAACGAAATTTTAGAAATAATATAGGAAACAAAATTAATCAAAATAATTAAAATTTATTGGATGTGTTACATCATAACAAACTGAAAAAAATCCAAATGGGAGAGGTGGATTATTATTATACTCCATCCCCCTTCAAGTGTTCATGACACGCGTCAATGCCTTTTAAATAGTTAATCGCAATTCAGCTATTGTTTTACAACAATGCCACTAGGAATTGGGTGCTATGTAGATATTGTCAAATAAGGCTATTAAAATCTCAACCCTTAAATATCTTTTTAAATCTTCAGTAATATTTCATCCTAATTTAAAGGTTATTTAAATAATAACAAATAGTTAATAATACCTATAAATTTTTAAATTCATTAGTCCCTTCAAAGGCAATAAACAAGTAAATAAATAAAATAAAATAAATGAAATCTTTCATTACAGTAGAAATGAAACTTTAATAGAAAAAAAAAGAAAAAAAGAAAAAAAAAAAAAAGAAATAGAAATATAGGAAAAAAGAAACTAAGTCAAACTAATGAAATTTGAAGTCCTAGATCATGACAAGATAAATATGTATATATCCAAATAACAGCCTCTTAAATGGCTAATTATGACTATGTCATTTTTTATAACAATTTGATTATAAATTGGAAGTTTGGTAATAATTGTCAAATAAAACTGTACTAATTTTACAATTAAACATCTCTTTCAAAATTTCAATCATTTTCTACCTAATTTAAAGGCTATTTAAATAATAATCAGTAGTTAATAATAAATAATAATAAATGTTCGAAATGCATTAGTTACAAGGGGAAAAAACAATCTTTGGTCAGATTAAAAAATGAAACTTTAACAGAAAAAATGAAAGATTAAGAATAACATAGAAAAAATAGTAATCAAAGTAACAAGAATTTGGAGTGTTACATCATGACAAGTTAAAAAAGAAAAAATCTAAATGGAAGTGGAGGAGGATTCCCCCCCCCCCCCCCCGCCCCCTCCCCATATGCTTATGACAAATCAATATCTTTTAAATGGTTAATTATGACTATGCCATTCTTTTATAACAGTATTCAATTTAAAATTTTTACATAAATCAATATCAATAAATACTTCAATTGCATTACTTCCTGTAGATAAAATAATAATAATAATTAAATAAATAGAAAATTCAAGTTGCCTTGAATAATTATTTTTCTTAGTTGTTTGAGAAAATTTGATTATCTTAAAAATTATAAGAAACTCAATTCATAGAAAATTAAAAGAAATATTAAGTTAAAAAAATTCTTTAATAAACAAAAATAGTACTCATAGTCAAAATGAGCTATCAGATAAGAAATAATAATTATAACACTTAACCATATTAGCATCTTATTTCATTTAATAAATTAAAAATAAACAGAGGAAGTACATGCATTTTAACCTTACCGATCAGGATCACTAGGAAAAGAATAAAATCTTGTTCCTGGGCAGTCGTTTTGTTTATCTCCGCACAAAGAGCATTTTTGACAGTGTTTATTTTTCAAATTCCTGTAAAAGTGAAAGATTTTAATTTCTATTATTGCTTACACACTCATGAAGAAAATAAGAAGTAGGAAGATAATTTAAATTTGTTCCTTACCTTGATTTGGAATTGTCCTCTTTCTGTGTTGTTTCTTCACTTGCCGAATTCATCATAAATTGTATAAATAAACAAACGAAGTGAAAAATTGTTTAAATAAAATTACGAATGATGATGATGATAATAATAATTAATTTACAATGATATGTACAGACGTAAAGTGAACAAAAAATAAAGAGAATGATCCGAATGAAAAGAAAATCATGATAAGAATATAGAAATAGAGCACGCTTCCTTTTAAAAATAAAATGTCATCAAAGATCAAATAAATACAATGCAAATCCAAATGCCGTTAAGAAAGATGCTTTCAAATCTCCCCGCACTTTCCAAGAATTCGCGGCGCGCAGTGTTTACAATTTCAACGCATGCGCATTCAAGTCAAAGTTTTCGGGAGAGGAGGAAGAAATCGCTTCGAGACTCATCCTGTAATGTTGGCTTCCCGTGTAAGCTGAAATATGCTATCGTTAGAGGGCGATAGTTACGCTTTAGCTGAAGCTGTTCTTCTTGTACTATTCTACATTATTTGGTAATATACGTTAAACATTTTTTTTTTTTTTTCGACCAGTGTCCTCATTTGAGGACAGTTAATAAATAATATGACACTCATATTTTTTGTGTTTTCTTGGAATGATGTCTGCTTTTTAGTGTCAGTTTAGTTTATAGCGTCACGCTAAATGATCTCTGAAGGCTTTATTATTTCATAATTTGGATAGTCATTCTATGATTTTTCATTCGTCCCGCATATGTTTGCTTTTTGCGCAGGTATACTAACTTAAATCAAGTTGAACAAATAATATACACTCATGTATATATTATAATAATATTATAATATATATTACTTTACTTTTGAGATCTTTGTCAACACATAATAAGAAATTAATCTGGAATTTCAAAGTTTTTCTATCTCGAAATTTTCTCGGTAGAAAACTAAACGTCAGTAAATGAGGATAGGCTTTAAATTTAAAACTATCAGAAGAATTGTTTAAGCTAATATATTTTACTGTCAGTTGTCATATTAATTTAGAAGAGAAATAATTACCTAATAATATTTTGCAAAACTAATTCGGGCGTTAACGGGTTAATGCGATGCAGGTTACGCAGTTTATCAAATGGGTCCCTAAACGTAAACTAAAATATGTCGCAAAAATATCTTCTTACTTACTAGGAAACCATCCCATACTGTAATCATAAAAAAAAAGAAAACAAAAAAATTTTTTTTCAAAGAAATGTTAATCGAAAGTGCATTGACGCGTAAAACAAAAGCCCTTGTCAGCTCGTATTTGAGTTATATGTTCTGAAATTTCGCTAATAATCCGTGCAACCACCCCTGAATTGATAACACCACGCCTTACTGAAATAATGAATGAAAGCCAAAGGAAGCAGAAATCGAAAGAGCACAGACAACTGTGATGTTTGATGCATTAATCACTTACCCCTTTCAGGTTTCATATATATATCCATTTGAGATATAATGTATAAAAATTCGTTAAAATATAATCTAAAAATTGATAAAAGTCAGGGTTCTTTCAGGTTTTCACGGGACTCCTTTCTCCTTACTATATTTTTACTCAAACTTAAGTATAGATTTCTCGAGAACGGGCTTACGACGCGACGTTTTATTATGCACTCTCAAATGAAGATATTTTAATTGATATCTATTATTACACTATTAGGATGGTTTCCTGGTTGGTATTTCGTAATTAGTATTGTTTTGAGAATGATCGTTGTTAGGAGTACAGAAAAAGTAATTACTTATCTCTGGGTGCTATGGAAACCAAAATTCTTCTGTCCGTAAAAATTGTTAATTGTTTTAAATATTTAGCAACATTTAAACTTGTTTTTTGCCTATATTTTCTTTAAACGGTTATTGAAATATCTCTTTGATTTTCAGTATTAATTACTCCATTGTACTGAACGTTCAGTTATGAAATGTTTGCGAAATGCGTCATTTCACCACCCCTCTCATTACCCTCTTTTTAGATTACATTTACAAATTAATGTGAAGGAAAACAAAGCAGAAAATAAAGAAAACAACCACAATTAAAGATGTACATTTTGTGTGTATGTGTGTGTATGTGTGTATTATTATTAACAAATGACTAAACAAGCTTTTATTGTAAAAACGAAACTTCTCCATTATATTAGATAATTGTAATTTTTTTATGCAATAAATTTAGAATTGTAAATTATATGAATATATTAAATATTAGATATATAACAGTTAAAAATTTTATTTGTTAATCAAAATAAAAAAATGAAAAGTATTATTAATTAATTTATTATTTATTTAATTGCGGACTAAAGAATATATTCGGCGAATTGTCAGATCAATATTTATTGCTAAAAAAGTGGTATGTAAATGTAGAACGCTACGATCATTGCACTTGAAAAGTTAATTAAATTATTTTCATTTTTATGAAAATTTTAAATTTTATTCATTATTATTATTATGTAAGTCTAATTAACGATGTATAGCGAAAATTTACATTTGGTTAGACAAATATTTTTTCGCGTATAAGGAAGAAGGATTTTTTGTGAATTTTGTAGGAACAATTTAAAATTTCATCTGGCAACACTGGTTCTTAACGTTACACATCACATGCAAAATAACAATCGTCCAACAGATCTCCGCCGGATATAAAATAGAGTGCTTAGAGCCGGGGAACAACAGTTGTGACACCGAAAGGACAGTAAATTAAATTTGCTGCAAAAAATGTCCTCTTAAAACCAAAACATGTGCAAAGTATGGAGCGATTATCTGCAGAAATATGTTCTCGAGAACGTCTCTACTATTTGAAACATAAAATGGCGATCAGATTTTGTATATATTATTCTTCAATATCGTAAATCCTTTTGACTGCCTAAAAGTTTACGTATAATTTTGCGTTTTGAGCTTTTCCTAACCTTTCACGCAGATGTAATGGAAATATTGTGTTTGGATAAATATTTTAATTTTGCTACTCACAGTACTTTTCTCCTAATTTTTTTTTTTTTTTCAGCCTTTGCAAATGACACATTTTTTTTTCAGCCTTTGCAAATGACGATTTTTTTTTTTTTTTTTTTTTTTAGCACTAATTATTTTTAGTTTATTTTAATTATTGCTATATTGTAAATTTCCCCGTGTACAAGAATGTTATAGCTCAGCTTCTATAGAGTAAAACTGCATGAAATTTAATATATGAGTTTGTGATCTACATATACAGCGTGATTCCTTATTGCACCAACAAACGAAGGGGAGGTAATAGAAGAGCATATATGGAACTTAAAAATATATATTAACACTTTCGCGACAGGCATTTTTTTGTCTTTTTGATAGCAAGGTCCGGCTGTGGGCGTTATTCTCCTAAGTTGCAATATTTCAGAATAAAAATTTTAATATTCAGATTCATATTTCAAATGGATACATATTATAATTATACTCTTTCTAATCAAAGTATTTATATCCATAGTATATTAATTGTACAAATATGTAATACTGTGTATATTTTTAAGAAATAAATGACATACAAATTGCAAAAGAAAACGCCCACTCGCGGAGTTACAGATTTTCAAATGACGTGAATCTACGTCAATGGTCGCGAAAGTGTTAAGCATGTCTTTATCCCAAACTATTTTGAAGCTACTGGGAACAGAAGGAAAAATCTAAAAATCTTAAAACATCCTTTATTTTTGAAATTTCTAAACATTGTTACACAAAACTAAAGTACACATTTCGAAAGAGACGACAAAAATCTACAAAACGACATCACTTGTTTTAGAACATCTAGATTTAATGACGAGTTATAATCGATGAAACAGTAAAAATGCAAAAGAAATAAACGCCCAAAGATTTTAACAGCAATTAAAATTCGGCCCATTCAATAGCTTTCAGTTAAGTTTACAATGAACCATGTTGGTTGACTACTACCTGGGAATTTTAACTGTGTGTTTTTTAGACAAAATTTCTTTCTTTCAAGTTTTAAAAAAAACTAGACTCCTACCGACTTTTTGAAATTCGCCTTACAAAATCCCATAGGTTTTCATTTTTTAACATATTTAAATGCATTAATTTACTTTTTATTTATTACATAGACAATAATTTATGCTTATCTGTATCGTAATATTATTATACATATTTATTTGTAATTTTTGTTAAAAAAAAAAAAAAAGTATACAAATCATAGTAGTTATTAAATACAGTAAGAATTAAACTTTCAAAAGGCCTAAAATACCTAAGTAAACTTGTTTATTTTGCAAAGCGAATAATAATAATAATTAAAAAATAACAGAGATAGATAAGACAATGCCTTTGATTACAGTTTGTATGCATAAGGAAGCTTACACCCGCTTTTTATTTTCAATGCTTTATAAAATTAACACATTTTACTCGGATGTTTGCATGTTTGAAGGATGTTTAATTAGAGTAGTTTCAGTACTTAAACTACTGTAATTATTAATTCCGTACAGTAGTTTAATTACAGTGATATTCTTCGTATGTTTAATAACAGAAATTTGTGCATTAACTGTTTTATTTTTTTTATTTTAAAATAAAAATTCAAATGAAAGCATACCTTAATATTATGATACAGATAAACCTAAATTATTAGTCTATGTAATAAATAAACTGTACATTTATGCCATACCTGGTAATATTTATAATTTATTCCGGAGTATTGTTAGCTCCGCCCTTTTCTCAATTATATTCCTATGTATATTATATATTGGGGAAAATTTCTCTTAAAATCTGGCTGCTGTGAAAAGTGGACGGGACTAACAGTACTTCAGAATAAATTATAGATGTTACAAAGAATGTTAATGCATATAAATAAAATCAAAAGTGAAATACTAATGGTAGTTGTCAGAGGAGTTTTGAAACGTGATGGGAGGAGTCTCGTTCTTTGAAAACATGAAACTCCTGCTTTATAACAAACAAACAGCTAAATTTCTACGGCTGTCATCAACTGATATGGTTCATTGTACGCTTATTTGGATTTGGAATAGGCTAATTTTTAGTAAATTTTATCAATTATAGCTAGAAAGATTTTTGCAGAATTGCGATTAAATTTTTTTGACGGATGTTTATTTTGCATATTTTTCACTGTTTCAGTACTTGTAACTCGTCATTAAATCTGGATATTCTAAGAAAAGTTGGAGCTTTGTCGGGCTTTTTTTCTGCTCTTTTTAAATATGTGTCTGATTTTGTGTAGCAAGGGCAGAAACTACAAAAAATGAAGGCTAGGGTAAGATTTTTAGCTTTATCATTCCATTTGAAATGACTCGAAAAAGGTTTGCGACAGGGCAAAGCTTATATTCATTTTTATGCTTCATGTGTGCATTGTGTTTTGCATATTTTGATATGTTTTGTATATTTGAATATGTGTTTTGCTATTACCCGTTTGTCGGTGTAATTAAGGAATGTGTATGAAATTTCTATCATATTTATTTTATTTCTTATAACACCACTTTGAATTATGTATAATATTTTTAAATAAAAATATTCGCATAACTATCAGTCAGGGTCGCCAACTTGGAGACTTAGCCCTTTATTTAGAGACTTTTTGGGGGGCTAAATGTTTTTAGGGGCTTCTTTGGGGACTTTAAAATTTTGCTGATTTTATTATTATTATAATATAAGGAGATTATTGTTATTTTCTGTGTTTTACTTTCCCTGCAAGAACTAAGTACCTACTTTGGATATTTAGAGTACAGAATTAATTCTAATATTAGATGGAGTGTGGCCAGGGTGATCCGTTTTCATCTGCTAGAAACAGAAACCTCATCACATCCTTTAAGTGAGATTTCTCGGACAAGTCTCATTTTAAGGACTTCTAGATTTTTTTAAGTTTTTTTTTTCTTCCCCCCCCCCCCCCCCCCCCCCATAATGACATATCGTACTATTTCTTTCAGCCAGCGTCGTTACCAGTTTTTATGTATCTCCTAGAATGAATGTACAAAGAGTTTTGTTTTTATCTAAATATATAAAGTATCTGTCCGGGTTATTAGATTTTGTCAGAAATTGGTACACTTATTAATCTGGACAAAATCTATTTAACATCGTATTTTTTAGTTCAGTCGGTTAATCGGTAGAAAAAATATTAAAAAGCAAAAAAAAAAAAAAAAAAAAAAAAAAAGAAAACTTTAAAAATATTAAAAAGACAAAAAAATTGATTACAAAAAGAAATGAATTAAAATAGATATATTTCTTTTTACGTCGAAAAAAAAAAAAATAAATAAATGTGGAAACATTTTTTTTTTTTTTTTTATTAGAATAAAATATAGAAAAAACGTGCTAAAGTAATGGAATAGCATTCCTCGATGAAATTTAAATTTCTCACCGAATTATCTCGCACGTTTCTCGCCAAGATTTTTACAAATGCAATTATGATGGCCATTCTAGTTCATCGCCAAAATAATAATAAAAATTTAAGAGCCACCAAGGGGGTCTTATGTTAAAGCTACACCAAGGAAATTTTCAGAAATGAATACAATAACCGATGCTAGGGAATGAAACACAGTTACTGCATACCTTTGTATGGAATAATAGTTTAAAATAAGTCCTGTTGTACTAAATTAAATTCTGTTTTGTAATTTTATATGTATTACTTAAACAAAAATAGGCTTAGAGTTTTAATGTTTTTATTATTATTATTTTTTTTTTCAGTGCTTTAAAAAATAAATAAAACTATTTTGCAGTTTATGTCGATGTGTTTCGATAATGATAGACCTCTTTTCAAATTGTATTGTAGCTATAAAAAAATTAAATCAGCGTAATTAATTTGATCTCCATATATATCACCAGTTCGGTATTTAATTCACTGGCAGTGAATCAAATACCGAACTAGTACCGAAATCACTGCGTAAATTTTTAGTTCTGAATATGTGTGTTTTACTTCCCTTTCGCACTCACACCCCACATTCTCGTTTTCAGCTCGACTGTATTATACGTATAATCATATATATATATATATATATATATTTTTTTTTTTTTTTTTTACATTTTTTAAGATTATATGAATGCATCCAATACGTATCCTTCAGTTACTTGAAATTAGGTTTTTAAGAAAAAATAGGTTTACTGCTTCATATGCGTACTTGACTTCTTACTTTGGGGGAGGGACAAAATTTTTCAAATTATACGAAGTGAAGCCCCACCGATAATGTTTGAAATTATATGCGTTATGATTTTTAATGTAATGTGTGCAAATTTTTTTATTTGGTCATAATGATTTTAATCTATTTCATTTAAAATTTAAATGTCAAACTACTTTTCTAATATCTAACTAAAATGACTTAATTTAAAAATTTCTACTATCTAACTAAAATGAATAAGTTAATAAACTTTTCTGCATTTTTATTTTCACGTGTTTTTTTTAGAATTAAGCGGAGTTATTAGTACGTCTTTAGATTTGTCCATACATACAAAGAGATTTTTCACTCCTCTACAAGCAGTGGCGGATCCAGAACTTGACTTTTGGGGGGGGGGGGGGATAAGATTTTTCAAAGTGTTATTAGACCAATAAGCAATAAAAAATTTACAATTGAAATATTCAATTGTGAATGTCAGTGTTTTTTTTTTTTTTTTTTTTTTTTTTTTTTTTTTTTTTTTTTGGGGGGGGGGGCTTTAGCCCCCTATTCCCCCCCCTCTCAATCCGTCACTATCTACAAGCGTATTTCGCATGTTTAAAACAAAAGCTCACCATAAAATATTAATACAAATTCACATAAAAGTTTGGGGACTTTTTTAGGGGATTTTCACAAAAGATTTAGGGACTTTTAGGGGATTTTCAATTTGAATTTAGGGGCTCAAGTTTTTCGGAGTTGGCAACGCTGCTATCAGTATTTTAATTAATGTAACAGGTGTATGTGTGTTTGAACGGACGAACGCTTATTTAGCAGATCTCCGTGAGAGTTGAAAAGTTATTAAGTGAGAACGAAGTAGGCTCTTTCTCTTATTTATACGGGCACTTTATGTATTGAAATAACTAATGTAAAACTATTTGTGAACAAGATTATACAAACTGCACTTAATATATCTAGTATTCTAAAAACCAAAACTGTTATAACTTTGTTTAATGTGAACCAAAATTAACAAAAAATAGTGCAAAATATTTTTTTCTCCACGTTTTTAGATGTTCATAATTATAGGGACAATCAAGATTTTTTTCGTTTTATTTAACTTACTAGCGGATAAATTACTGTTGACATGCGAATTTGTTAACTACTGGGCTAGATTAGTTCATATATAAGCCTTCAATTTTTCTTGGACGGACATTACTGATAACTCTTCGAAAAAAAGAACGTTCATGTAGTGAAGTATGATAAAGGTGTTTTATAAGTGGAGGGATAAGTTGAATCCGTCATATTTCTAATGAAATTCGAAGATCTAAAATTGCTGAAGGAAATGTGATCAAACATTGAACTGCTGGTTCGATAGGAGAGAGATCTGATGCAGAATCAGAGTTGTTTTACAGAGACCAAAGACTCGTAAATCCTCTTACTGTTTACTCAAAGTGACTGCTGCTGAATTTACTAGTAAATTTTTAACGAAAGGTTGGGGTCTACATTTATGTATATTTAAAATAATTAATAATATGTTAAAATGAATAAAAAACCTGAAATAATCAATAAGCATTTAAAGGAGGAAAGAACGTCTGTGTTAAAGTTGAATAAAGACAATATGAAATGATAAAATGTTGCATTTTCGGATGAAAAACATTTTATTCTTGATTAACCAAATGTTTTTAATAGTTAGTTTCACGATCTGAAGGTAGCAAAAGACAGAGCAGATTTTTTAAAGGCAGATATGAATCAGCCATTTTAAAGGTGGATCTGTGGTTCTCTGGGGAGCTGTTTCTACTGAAGGCAGAACGAATTTAGTAATTTTTTCTATTATTATGAACACCAAGAGAATATCCGCAAATTTTAAACGTAGAATTCTAAGATTTTTGTTAGATTTTAGAGAGGGGTGGGGTGGGGTGGGAGGGTAATATATATATATTTTTTTTTTCAACAAGACTTACATTTTTGCTCTACTTTTAGAGCAATAGAAAATAGTTTGAAGAAAGAAACTTCTGTATTATTGCCTTTCCCTTGGGCTAAAAGTTGAAAAACCCTTAACTTATCATATTAGAAAAGTGCATGAAGTGGAAAGCAATTTTAAATAGTTTAAATGCATTCAGATTATCGTCTATGCTGTATGAAATGGTATTGAAACTGCATATTAAAAAAAAAAAAAAAAAAAATGTGTGTATATATATAAATACATACCAGAGAGAATGTCTGACTGTTTCCCCCTAATAAGAGACCCCGTAAAATATTAATTAAAAGAGTAACTGAAAAAAAAAATTACTAAGATTCGAGCTGTCCTTAACACTGTGAGCACCTGAAAAATCATTTTTTGACCGTATTTAAAGTTTTTTAAGATAGAAAAAAGATAAAACTTTTTAAATATCGTCTATTAATGAAATTCAAATTAATAAAGAATATATTTGTTTAAATAATAGTGTTCAGTGTTTAGTTAATATAGAAAAACGGGTGTACTTATAATTATGAGAACCAGTGTATATGTGTATTCCATAAACAGCGTTCTCGGATCTAGGGGTTGAGGGATAAGTGTGTCATATCTAGGGATTTCTCGAGAAAAGATCTTCAATATCCCTAGATTTAGTGATTAAATTTTAATAAATCACGAAGAACAATTGCAGATAACAAAACCCATATTATACAAGGGATTACATTTTGAAGACTGATGTGTTTTAACATTAATACAAGTATAGAAATTAAATAGATTATTTCATTGGACAATACATTTCACAGGTATCGGTACATTTATGTGATGTCACATACCAGAAGACCAATAGATTTAATCAGGAACATAATGATGAAATACACCACAACTCTCTTCCTCTTAATTTTTTACACCATACCTGATGGGAGGTTTTCTCGTTCTATTTGATCGCCTTAAAACCTGCTGGGAAAAAGACAAGCTATTCTTTTAAAAATAAGAATGTTTACGTTTCAGTTCATTATCCGAAGTACACTTAAATTTTATCATACGGAGTAGTCTTATTCATTTCTCTAGACTTTGTAGACATCGTAGATCTCCTGTTGGTTGGTACTGAATCTGGTGCAGCAGTGGGCTTTTCTTGAATCAGGCGGTTCCGGATCTGGTGTCATGGAAGGCTCCTCTCCAGACTTAGCTTATCCATCATATTGTCGATGTAGATTCTTGTCAATGGGAACAATAGAATTATTTGTATTGTGGATCTTTTTCTCAGTTTCACTAGTACTTTACCATAGTCGACAAATCAAAAACAACGGACAAATGTTGTGATATACAGTCAATAATGAAAGAAAGATTATTAAAAATGTGACTATGTATTTATCGAAATTAGTATGTTGAGGCCACCGCATGACTTTTTCTAGTCCACTCTTCTAGTTCACTAAATTCACCCAGTAAAAATAAATTATTAAATTATTATTTAAAAAAATTATCTTCCATTATAATGCAGACGATTTCCATATTAGAGAAGTAGTATAACATTAAATATCCAAAAGAAGTCTATTTTGTTCTTAATATTGCATTAAAAATATAAAATTGTCGTTTCTTCCAAATGTACTTTGGAGCCTACACACGTTATTTGGTCGATGTGCCTTTTCCACACATATGGACCTACTTGAATTTTATAATGCAATTTACCTACTCTAGAAATTATTTTGCCTATTTTCAATTTAACTCCTGATATGTAATTACGTACTGCAACTTTTTCATTTACCTGATATTCTCTTACTTTTTTCGTGTTAAAAGCATTTTTCTGTTGCTTATTTTCAACACGATTCTTAACATTTAGTAAATGTAAATTTAATTTTGATCTTATATTGCTTTTGAGAAATAATGATGCGGGGCTCTTCCCTATCGTAATATGAGGCATTACTCTATATTGAAGTAAGAACTCGTTTAACTTAAATTGTTGATTTCCTGGTTCTGTATTTAAGGACTTCAATCCTTTCTTTATTGTCTGTACATATCTTTCTGCCTGACCATTGGTTGCGGGATGATATGGGGTACTTAAGATACATTTTATACCTTTACTTTGTATAAAATGTTTGAACTGATCTGATGTGAAATGTGGCCCATTATCAAACACAAGGGACACAGGATAGCCATATGTGGCAAAAACAGAAGAAAGACATTTTATGGTGTTCTCAGTAGATGTACTAGAAACAATAAACACTTCCATTCATTTGCTGTGGGCATCTACCACAACTAAAAACATTTTTCCTATAATTTGGCCAACAAAAATCTACATGTACCCAACAAACTCAAGCCTTTGGCATCGAGTCGGACCGCAGTCGGCAATGTCGGTTTACTGTCGGCAAAGGCGCACTGCTGTCGGCGGCTAATCAGTAGAATGCCGGCAACCGACAATAGGAAGCAATGTCGGTTGCTGTTAAAGAATGGTCTGTGTGTCTGTCTGTCTGTGTGTCTGTTATCAGCCTATCTCAAGAACAAATAGTAGCAGAAATTCCAAACTCGGTATTTTAAATGTGTGTCATATAGGGATGCTACACTAAGCTTTTCGTTGAGATGAAGCCAATGGTTCATGTACAGGGACACTCAAAAGTATTTAAATACATTACGTCTATGGGGGAAATTACAGGTAAGTAGAGTTTAACATCTATAGATTGCACTAAACCAAATGAAACGACTACATATTTTGCGTAATAGAGATAGTCAACTGGGAAAAAATTTTGTGTATGTAGGAGCCTCGCACCCCCCTGGGGAGAAGTCCCCCCTCGAGGGGATTAAATTTTCATGATAGGTATCTTTCAAAAGAGCTCGCCACTGCCTTTAAAACGAATGGATGAACCATCCATCTGCGATAATTTAAAATAAAGTTATCGATTTTTTTCATTTTTAACAATATATATATATATATATATATATATATATAACTTTTTTTTTTTTTTTTTTTATATTTAGTGTTATACTACATCCCTTATATGGAAACCGTGTGCATTATCATAGAATATATTTTTTTTTATAATAATTTTAATAAATTATTTTTACTGAGTGATTATTTATAGGAAAATATAGAACAAAGTCGTGTGGCGGACCCAACACACTACTTAGTTGTGGTCAGTGTATGTGCTTTACTAATAATATTTTACCATTTCCAAGAAAGCTGTTCGCGAATTGAAATAAATTCCGTATAGAGATATGGTAAATAATGTATGTTTTAAGCTAAACATTCATCGCTTGTTTTTTGTACTTTAATGAAACGAGGGATTGAGGGGGGCAGTAGCCCCCCCCCACACACATACAGAACTAATTATCATATAAAACTCTTCCTAAGCCTAATTTGAATCGTGTAATATAGGTTTGCATAACAGTACTCGTTATCTTACCTCTTAATCTCCAACCTGCATTTGTAGTATTAAATTTCAGTGTAAGAGAAAGTAGTGTGAGTGACACACCAGATTATTTTTTATTTATTTATTTTATCTTATTTTATTTTTATAACTACACACGGTATGATGAAGCGCTTTTTTCTTCACATATAACCTTGGAAAGAATAAAACTTTTTCTATTTGATTCAATGCTATTTTTCGGTTTAAGTTACACAAGCCAACTTCTTACCTAAGCCTGTTCGTTATCGGACACATGTCTTTTATATCGATTAAATTTTGCAATGTAGACAATATAATTTCGGAAAATGTTTTTAGAAAGCATTACAAATCTATAATTTTGTCTATAAACATTACATATACATACACAACATTGATACAAAATGATATTTTCAGCTTTTTTACATCTGTTGTGCTTTATCATTCAAATAATGTATGTTTGTAAATGAAAATACACATAATGCTGCTTTTTATTTAAAAAAAAAAATAACGACATAAAAATTAATATTTAACCCATTTGCTTTTTTGTGTTGTGTCAAAAATTTTAAATTTTATTACGACTTGTAATTCATTATTATTATTATTATTATTATTATTATGATTTTAACTTGAATAAAAAACAAGCAACATGCATGCTTTCTAAGTATGAAATATTTTTTAAAGTTATAAACTTGATTATTGAAGACAAAATAGTACCTATTTTTTACCTCTTTCAATTTCCTTTAAAATAACTTTTTTCAGTACTACATTAATATAATTACATTAATATAAATTTTTCTATTGCAATTTTATCGTATTCCCTGATATTGTGTATGTAGTAATAATTGTCCTGTTCTATGTATTAATAATATTAAAAATAAATTTAGTTAAAAATGGTTAGATTTATAGAAAATGTTGAATAAATAAATAAAAATAAATAAGTAATTTAATAACATTTCTTTATTAGAGTTGCAGTACCTATTTTTATTTAATGATTATTGTGCGTTTATTTTAAATTTATCTAGTCAAATATAAAAGCTCCAAGAAAAACAATTTGCATGAATTTATGTCCATTTGTTAAAGACCGTAGTTATATTATAAAAAGGTTTTTGATATGCAACTTAATATTTTACTTACTTTATTCATTAAAATTAATATTTTCTCAGATAGAAATCAATATGTAGTGGCCGTCACATAATATTCTTCTGTGTTTTTATACATAACTGCACCACATACAGTTAAACTAAAAATTAATCATAATTTCTTATAAATATTTTAAATATAGTATTTCGTGCATTTCTCATCCACACATGCTAAAAAATAGCTATGTGAAAAATCCCAGAATATAAGAAATAGCAGCACCAACTGGCAGCCAATATACGCCCACATTAAGACAGCATTTCTTTAGATAATGATTATTTCACATATCATATTTGGTGCATTTATATGCTATAGAAGGTGACATTTATCCTTCCTATCTCCGGAGTGCATACTTAGGAACACTCAACTGAGCAGAGTATTGTCGAAAACCTGTGTAGCTAAACGCGCTTTCGCCAGAAATATGTCTTCCGTAAGCATGAGTGTGGGAATGTGCTGAAGGAAAGGCAAGATAATGCCTTTTCATACTTGCCAATATTCTAATTAATATTCCGTAGTGCTGTTAGTCCGCCCTTTTTACCACACAAGTAAACTTTTAGAGTAATATTGTCCAAATCTAATTACGATTAAATAGGAAGAAAAACACACAAAATGATACTGGTGTCAAAAAGAAGGCGGAGCTAAGAATACTACATAATATTAATTAGTATGTTGGCAAGTATGCTTTCTACTATGAAATTTTTTAAATACAGTTATTTCGTTTTCATTTGCTGTGATATTTAGGCATGCAGAATGTTCCGTTTTTTAGTATCCATTTCTACAAAAAAAAAAAAAGAACGTTTTAATGTAGCTTTCAAAAATCTTTATTTTGATCATGTCACAAAAGGAGGTTTATTTTGAAATTAATTTTCGTATACAAAGTGTGTGATTTTTAAGACTGACTCTAAAGTGCTAAATGAGAGAAAAAAAATTCTCATTTATTGAAGACAAGGCTTAGAATGTACGGAAAGAATTAATTTCTTTTTGTAAATCTTCATAGTTCCCATAAGGCTCAAAAGAAAGTCGAATAATAAAATGTAGATTTAAAAAAAATAAAAAAAATAAATAAAGTATTCAATTCAGAAATATTGTTTAATTCTGATTAAAAACACAATGAAAGCTTTGATAAAGATTTTAAAACCCAAAATAAGAGCAATTCTATTTCGATGCTCTTTGCAAATATTGAATAACACCATTTCTATATTTAAATTTCTGTGGATATCCATCATTTTAACAATCCGTCTAACTGTTAGTTTTCTTGACAGTAGTTAACATCATAGCTTTAACACTTTCGCGACCGCTGAAATGAATTCACGTCATTTGAAAATCTGTAACTCCTGTTTCTTTAGGTTACATAGGTCACATTATTTCTGAACAATATACCCAATATTCACATTTGTGCAATCAATGCACAAATATTTACGCATGCAGAATGCTCACTTTTTTAGTATCCACTTCTACGAAAAACAATGTTTTAATGTAGCTTTCAAAAACTTTTATTTTGATTATGTCACAAAAGGAAGTTTATTTTGAAATAAATATTCATTGCTTTTTTAAATTTATTAATCTTTTTTTTTTTTTTTTTTTTTTTAACTTTTATTAATATTTTTTGTAAATTTTATGTAATAAAAACAAAATGAATAGATGCAATGTGTGTGATTTTTAAAACTGACTGACATATATAGTAAAAATGATAAAAATAACTCGAGTTTTCTGCATTTAAACTGACGCATAATGATAAAATGCAGTAGGTGTATGAACATAGCCAAGGAGGTGCACTAGACTCCTCCCCTATATTACTAAATGACAGAAAAAGAATTCTCATTTTTTGAAGACCAGCCTTAGTGAGTACGGAAATGAATAATTTCTTTTTGTAAATCTTCATAACTGCCATAAGGCTTAAAAGAAAGTCGAATAATAAAATGTAGATTAAAAAAAAAAAAAAAAAAGTACTAATATCAGAAATAAAGTTTAAATTTGATTAAAAACGCAATGAAAGTTTTGATAAAGATTTTGAAAGCCAAAAATAAGAGCAATTACATTTGGATGTTCTCTGTAAATATTGAATAATACCATTTCATTATATATATATATATATATATATATATATATATATATATATATATAACAATGAGTTATTATACGCAGTAAAAGGCAAGCAACAGATACAATATCGCTGAAACCCCACAGACCAATAAGAATGAATATTTTTCAGGTAGGAGAAGCTCAGAAAGGTGAAAAAAACTCATCAGGGGAGACCTTTTCCAGCTTGAGCACCAATTTACGATTTCGTTCACTAGTGGCTATAACAGCAAATCAAAAATATAATAAACAAACAATACTTACAGGATCGTATATTCGGAGTCACATGACTTAACAAAAAAACACATTGATTCAGAGTTTTATATATTTATGGCAGGGATGGAACACGGGCGCAGGATTCACACCAGAATCTGTTAAAGAAATTTCTCTAACTATAATATCGTTGATTTAAGAAGTAGAAAATTTTCTTACATTGATTGTGGTATGAATTCTGCGCCCGTGTTCCATCCCTGTTATGGAGTAAAAATAAGCAAAATTCAAGGTTTAGTGGTTCATAGCTGATAAAAAATAATGAAATTATATAACAATATGGATATTTATTATGTGTGTAAGAGTATTATTACTAATTTTAAGAACAGTTAAGAACTCAAATGAAGAAATTGAACATTTAAAGGAAAAAGAAAAAAATGCATATTAATACTAGGTATATGCCTTTTCGCATTTATGTATATCAAATCCCTCTTTTAAAAATCTTTGGTGGCTGTGGAAGAGACTTGCAAACATGCTAGCTAATATCCCGTAGTCTTGTTAGTTTCACCCTTTATTTTCACACCAGTAAATTTTTAAAGTGATATTTTCCAAATTGAGTTACCATTAACCAAGAAGGGAAAAAAGAAAGGAAAAAAAAAAAAAAAAAACTCTAAAAAGAAACTGATGTAAAAAAGTAGGCGGGGCTAAAAACACGACGCAATATTAATTAGTATGTTGGTAAGTATGGTTCAATAAAAAAGTCGCGCAATCTGTACCAGGTGCCGTTGTTTACCGCCAAGTTTCCGAGCCAAGCGGAAGGCATCTAGTATAGGAGTCTATGGTATATCAAATATCAAAATAATTGGTGAATATTGAAAAAAAAAAAAAAATCCAGTAGATCTGGCAGCACTGTTGCCGACATTTTAATTTATTCTGGAGCATGTTAGTCCCAACTTCATTAAATACCACTTTTTTAAGAGTAATTTTTTTCTTATTTTACCATAGTTATATATTGGAGAAAAATTCTCAAAAAATAAAGCGATGCGAAATAGAGGCGGTACTGAAAATGCCCCAGATTAAATTGAAATATTGGCAACAATGTATTCAAGCACATATATTTTTCAAAAAATCGATTTTTTTAGGGTTAAATTTTCCTAAACACCTTAATTTATTTATTTAATATTTTTGTTTTTATTTTCTTCTACATTTTGATGCTAGATTTTAGGAAATTTATCACTACTTACTATTTTATTATTTTATTATCACCATAATTTCAAAAAAATTTCTTTATTAAATGTACGAAAACGATTATGTTTTATTAAGTTAAAAAATCAAAAAAAAAAAAAAAAATAATAATAATAATAATAAATAAATAATAATAACAATAATGCTTAAAAAGTATTAATAATAATAATAAATGGCCAATTTATTTATTTTTATCAGATCACACCAGTAGAACAATACAGAGCTTTACCTAATAATTTAGGATTCGGATTGCTATTTGGAAATGACATAACGCACTTACTGGTTCGATGAGAAAGCGGCTGTCCCGTCTGTGGGGGGCAACTGCCGAGATAATAAAGGATTTTGTTTATAACTGGTGTTTGCATAACTGTAATCGTTGTTATCACATGGCTCTAAGAACGCGAGATTTTTTTTTTTTTTTGGAAGTCGTATAGTCGTTATTTATTAGTATGCTTGAAATTAATGTTCGGAAAACTGTTGTGAACACATTTTATTTATTTTCTTTTTCTTTATTCTTCTGCTTTTTTCTTCACATATGTAAACGTATGTTCACAGAGTAAAACTTTTTGTATTTGATTCAACACTATTTTTCGATTTAAGTCACTCAAGCCAACTTCTTACCTAAGTCTGTTCATTATCGGACACATGACTTTTATATCGAAAAAATTTTGCAATTTAAAAAATATAATTTCGGAACAAGTTTTAGAGTGTATTACAAATGTATAATTTAGCCTATAAACATTACATATACATACACAACATTGATACAAAATGATATTTTCAGCTTTTTTACATCTGATGTGCTTTATCATTTAAATAATGTATGTTTGTAAATGAAAATACACATAATGCTGTTTTTATTTTAAAAAATAACGACATAAAATCTAACCCATTTGCTTTTCTGTGTTATGTCTAAATTATAGAATTTTATTATGACTTGTAATTCATTATTATTATTATTTTAACTTGAATAAAAAACAAGTAACATGCATGCTTTCTAAGTATGATATTTTTTTTAAAGTTATAAACTTCATTATTGAATACAAAATATTACCTATTTTTTACCTATTTCAATTTCCTTTAAAATAACTTTTTTCAGTATTACATTATTATAATTACATTAGCATAAATTTTTCTATTGCAGTTTTATCGTATTCCCTGGTATTGTGTATGTAGTAATAATTGTCCTGTTGTAAGTATTAATAATATTTAAAAATAAATTTAGTTAAAATGGTTAGCTTTATAGAAAATTTTGAATAAATAAACAATAAATAAGTAATTTAATAAAATTTCTTTATTAGAGTTGCAGTACTTATTTTTATTAATAATGATAATTGTACGTTTATTTTAAATTTATCTAGTCAAATATAAAACTCCAAGAAAAGAATTTGCATGAATTCATGTTCATTTGTTAAAGAATGTAGTTATTATATTATAAAACGGTTTCTGATATGCAACTTAATATTTTACTTACTTAATTCATTAAAATTAATTTTTTCTCAGATAGAAATCAATATGTAGTGGCCATCACAAAATATTCTTCGGTGTTGTTATACACCGAATACGTTTAACCGAATACGGCACCACATACGGTTAAACTAAAAATTAATCATAATTTCTCACAAAAATTTTAAATATAGTATTTGGTGCGATTCTGATCCACATATGCTGAAAAATAGCCATGTGAAAAATCCCAGAATATAAGTAATAGCAGTCTCACCTGTCGGCCAATATACGTCCACAATTAGTCAGCATTTCTTTCCATAATGATTATTTCACACACATGCAGTTATAGAGATATTCTATTACCATGTTCACATATCAAATTTGGTGCATTTATATGCTATAGAAGGTGAGATTTATCCTTCCTATCTCCAGGATGCATATTTAGGAATACACAACTGAGCAGAGTATTGGCGAGAGCATGTGTATCTATATGCGCTTTCGACAGAAATATGTCTTCCGTAAGCATGAGTGTGGAAATGTGCTGAAGGAAAGGCAAGATAACGCTTTTTCATACTTGCCAATATCCTAATTAATATTCCGTAGTCCTGTTAGTCCCGCGCATTTTTCCACAACAATAAACTTTTAGAGTAATGTTCTCGAAATCTAATTAGGATTAAATAAGAAAAAAACACTCTTAAAAGACACCGGTGTCAAAAAAAAAGGCGGGGCTAAGAATATTACGGAATATTAATTAATATGTTGCCAAGTATGCTTTTTACTATGAAATTTTTTAAATACAGTTATTTCGTATTCATTTGCTGTGTTACTCAGGCATGCAGAATGCTCACTTTTTTAGTATCCATTTCTAGAAAAAACAACGTTTTAATGTAGCTTTCAAAAATCTTTATTTTGATCATGTCACTTCGTTGCTTTTTTAAATTTATTAAACTGTTTCTTTCTTTCTTTCCTGAGAGAAAAAAAATTCTCATTTATTGAAGACAAGGCTTAGAATGTACGGAAAGAATTAATTTCTTTTTGTAAATCTTCATAGTTCCATTAAGGCTCAAAAGAAAGTCGAATAATAAAATGTAGATTAAAAAAAAAAATAAATAAATTAATAAATAAAGTATTCAATTCAGAAATATTGTTTAATTCTGATTAAAAACACAATGAAAGCTTTGATAAAGATTTTAAAACCCAAAATAAGAGCAATTCTATTTCGATGCTCTTTGCAAATATTGAATAACACCATTTCTATATTTAAATTTCTGTGGATATCCATCATTTTAACAATCCGTCTAATTGTTAATTTTCTTGACAGTAGTTAACATCATAGCTTTAACACTTTCGCGACCGCTGAAATGAATTCACGTCATTTGAAAATCTGTAACTCCTGTTTCTTTAAGTTACATAGGTTACATTATTCCTGAACAATATACCCAATATTCACATTTGTGCAATCAATGCAGTAATATGTAGGCATGCAGAATGCTCACTTTTTTAATATCCACTTCTACAAAAAACAATGTTTTAATGTAGCTTTCAAAAACTTTTATTTTGATTATGTCACAAAAGGAAGTTTATTTTGAAATAAATATTCATTGCTTTTTTAAATTTATTAATCTTTTTTTTTTTTTTTTTAACTTTTATTAATATTTTTTGTAAATTTTATGTAATAAAAACAAAATGAATAGATGCAATGTGTGTGATTTTTAAAACTGACTGACATATATAGTAAAAATGATAAAAATAACTCGAGTTTTCTGCATTTAAACTGACGCATAATGATAAAATGCAGTAGGTGTATGAACATAGCCAAGGAGGTGCACTAGACTCCTCCCCTATATTACTAAATGACAGAAAAAGAATTGTCATTTTTTGAAGACAAGCCTTAGTGAGTACGGAAATGATTAATTTCTTTTTGTAAATCTTCATAACTGCCATAAGGCTTAAAAGAAAGTCGAATAATAGAATGTAGATTTAAAGAAAAAAAAAATGTATTAATATCAGAAATAAAGTTTAAATTTGATTAAAAACGCAATGAAAGTTTTGATAAAGATTTTAAAAGCCAAAAATAAGAGCAATTACATTTGGATGTTCTCTGTAAATATTGAATAATACCATTTCATTATATATATTGTTACGAAATTGTAAATAATTGTGTTTATTTTTGTATAAATTCTTTCAAAGAGGCTTAGTAAGTTGATAAAGTGCTAATTTTGTGCATTTCTAGTCGTTTTAGCGTTGAAATAGCCTTATTTTCCCTTAAAAACGCATTAAAAAGCCCCAGTAATGCACGTAATGGATTTGGCGACAAATTTGGCGACTTTTTCCCACCTTGGCGATTCTTTTGGCGACCTTGGCGAGAGAATCCTTATATGGGATATACCAAATATGGAAGCTGTAAGTTGATTGGTTGACCACTTTCTAGAGTTTTCTCGAAAAATCTGGGCTCCATGGAACAGCATATAAGGAGCGCTTCCTCGCCAAGGGCAGTCAGTTCAGTTCAGTCTTCAGCCAGCTTCGCTAGTGCTTGCATTGCTCTTGAGCCTCTTTGAGAGAGACTTGCTTCAAGTGTTATTGTTATACAGTTTGTACTGTGGATTTGCTATTGACAGCTGTTGTTTAAGCTGTGTTTACTGTTTGAATTGAAGCTGATACTTGGTTTATAGACCTGTATTTTTCTGGAATTTTCTGTGAATAAATTACTGAATTTTTGTACGTTTGGCCTTTCATTCTCAGACAACTCACGAACCCCCAAGTACGCAACATTTTTGGTGTCAGGAGTGGGGTTTTGTCTGTGAATGGTTATAACTAGAGCTATGGAGGAACAGATGAAGAAACTTCTAGAAAGCTTAGCTACCCAGATGAATGAAATGAAGGAAGGACAAAGAGAATTGAAAGACGGCTTAACTGAAGAAATGAAAGCAGTACAGGAGAAAATGGAAGCATCGCAAAGAGAGATGAAAGAAAGTCTGAGTCAAGAGATGAATGAAATGAAAGCCGGACAGAAGGAATTGAAAGACGGTTTGACTGAAGAAATGAAGGAAATGAAAGCAGTTCAGGAAAAGATGGAAGCCAAATTGACCGAAGAAATTAAATCTAATCAAGATGAGATGAAGAGAGAGCTTTCAACGGCGAAAGAATCAATAGAGGGTAAATTAACGATGATGGAAAATAGAATGGATGGAATAGAAGAGAAAGTTATAAAGATAGAAGAAAATTTTGAAGAGAAAGTTTTGAAAATAGAAGAAAGTTTTGAAGAGAAAGCTATGAAGATAGAAGGAAATGTTATGAAGGTTGAAGAGAAAGCTATGAAGATAGAAGAAAATGTTACGAAGGTTGAAGAGAGTGTTACGAGGATAGAACGGAGTGTAGAGGAGAAATTTAAAGAAAACTTTGATCAAGAGCTGAAAGGAAAGTTTTCAGAGATAGAAAGCAAGTTTAAGAGAATGGAGGAAGATCTTGAAAGAAAAATGAAAGAAGAGTGGAACAGAGAAGTAATAGGAAATGAACTGCAGAGCAAGATTCGGAATCTCGAAGAAAAGTTAGAATCCATGCCTCAGGAAACTGAAAAGAGAGATAAAAGAATCCAGAATCAGGAATTTATTAAGCTATCCACCTACGACGGCAGTTCCTCCTGGCATGTATATAAGACGCAGTTTTCCATCGTTGCTGAAGCTAACGGCTGGGACTCTACCGCCAAGTCAGTCCACTTAGCAGCAGCATTACGGGGAGATGCAGCCGAGATCCTGAGAAATGTTTCTAAAGAAGAAAGGAACGACTTCGAGGCCCTGACTAGAGCACTGGAGCTACGGTTCGGAGAGAAGTGTTCTAAGGACTATAGTCGCCTCCAGCTAAAGTCCCGTTACCAGAAAACGGGCGAAAGTTTGCAAGAGCTGGCAGCGGACATTCAGAGATTGTCACACCTAGCATTCTCAGACTGTCAAGCTGACACTCGAAACGACTTAGCTCTTCAGTACTTTATCGATGCTGTTCGGGATCCAGAAATTCAAAAAGCGCTGAGACTCTCTAACATCAGAGATGTAGAATCAGCTTTAGGCTATGCACTTAGGATAGAGGCAGCCCAACAAGCCTCCCGGAAAGACCGCCATACCATAAGAGCAGTCTCTTTAAACGATACGCCTGCTGGGGAAAATGAAATGAAGAGAAGTATCGAAGAGATCTTAAAGAGATTGCGCAGCCTGGAGAATAAAAAGGAAATAAAGGACCGGAAGATAAAGTGCTGGGGCTGTGGAGGGGATGGTCACGTGAAGAGGAACTGCCCCGTACGACCAACTATAGGAAATCACCCGTCTTCACCATCACTACAGGGAAACTAAGAGGAGGCCATCTCGCGGGGCGGAGGTTGCCTAAAATTAAAGAGCCCCAATTTACAGTATTTCATGTTTCATCGATGAGTGGCGGCGATAATGGACTTCATGTCTATGGCCAAGTCAACAACGCCACCTGCCGGATGATTCTGGACACGGGAGCCAACGTGACCATCATTAGAACGGATTTGGCTCAAGAACTAAAAGAGAAGATCATCTGGACGCCGCCCTGTGTTAAACTCCAGACTGTGACCGGAGACGAGATCAAAATATATGGGAAAATGAACTTGACTATCAATTTTGGGAATGCCAGTTACCATCATATGGCATATGTGGCTGATATAAGAGATCCTTTAATCATTGGAATTGATTTCCTGAGAAAATTTAACTTTCAATTGGACTTCAAGAATAATGAACTGCATTCGAGTTCGGAAGACATCGCTGTGTTCAACACTAAAAATCAAGACATTCAGACAATTTGCCAGATAACAGCCAAGTCTGAAATTTCCATCCCTCCACACACAGAGACAATAGTTTCAGGAACACCACCTACAAAGCAATACTTCCGCTATGGACTGATTGAATACCCGAATACAGACAATAGCCCAAGAGGAGTTCTGGTAGCTTCATCTCTAGTTGATCTCTCAAAGAGTACTATTCCTGTGAGTGTCGCAAACATCAGCGATAAGGTCCGAACAGTGAAGAAGGATGAGGTGTTAGCAGCCTGCACTCCTGTAACATGCATCAACCGCCCCACGCAATCAACTTGAGCGGCCTCCTTCCGTCTTTGAAATCTTTGAAATCCAAGTCTTCTGAACAATTAATAACGGAATTACTCAAGAATGCAGAGTTAGGAAAGGAACAGAGATGTGCTGCGGAGAAGCTACTCCAAGAATTTAAAGACCTTTTTTCTCGAACACCTGAAGACGTCGGGAGAACGAACATCACCCAGCACCGAATTGATACAGGAAATCATCCTCCAATCAAACAACGTCCAAGAAGACTTCCCTTTGCTAAACAGGAAGAGGTCACTGAACTTCTAAGTGAAATGCAGCACAATGATGTCATCGAGCCATCAACGAGTCCTTGGGCCTCTCCCATAGTACTGGTGCGGAAAAAGGATGGTTCAACAAGATTTTGTGTGGATTATCGTCGTTTGAATGACATCACGAAGAAAGACAGTTACCCTCTTCCCAGAATTGACGACACATTAGACACACTTGCTGGCAATAAATGGTTCTCGACTTTGGATCTGAAGAGCGGTTATTGGCTGGTAGAATTACATCCTGATGATCGTGAGAAGACTGCATTCACCACGGGACAAGGACTGTGGCAATTTAAAGTTATGCCGTTCGGATTATGTAATGCTCCTGCCACCTTTGAACGCCTGATGGAGACAGTGCTAAAAGGACTTTCCTATGAAGCCTGTCTGGTGTATTTGGATGATATTATCATTGTGGGGCGCACCTTTGAAGACCATCTACGAAACATCCGAAAGGTGCTGGAGAAACTCAGAATGGCTAACCTCAAATTGAATCCTGGCAACTGTAACTTGTTCCGTCGTGAAGTGAGCTACCTCGGCCATATCATCTCTGCCGAAGGTGTGAGAACTGATCCTGAGAAGATCTCTGCAGTCGAGAACTGGAGTCGCCCTGAAAATGTACACCAACTACGAAGTTTCCTGGGGTTATGCACTTACTACAGGAAGTTTGTCAAGGGTTTCTCAAATATTGCTAGACCACTCCACAAGCTGACGGAAGCCAAACAGAAGTTCCTGTGGACAGATGAATGTGAAAATGCGTTCAAGCGACTTAAAGAGGCCTTAACATCATCGCCTATCTTGACATATCCACAGTCCGACAGACAGTTCATACTTGATACAGATGCCAGCCATGAGAGTGTCGGTGCTGTTCTGTCGCAGGAAATTGATGGTCAAGAACATGTCATTGCCTATTGGAGTAAATGCCTGTCTAAACCGGAGCGAAATTACTGTACCACCAGGAAAGAGCTACTCGCCATCGTAAAAGCCATAGAACATTTCCATCATTATCTGTATGGCAGAAGATTCCTGCTCCGGACTGACCATGCATCTTTAACGTGGTTGCTCCAGTTCAGGAACCCGGAAGGACAGATTGCCAGGTGGATACAACGCCTGCAGGAATATGACTTCGAGATACGTCATCGTAAAGGGACTCTACATGGTAATGCAGATGCCTTGTCACGGAAGCCCTGCTCGGAAAGCTGCAAGTACTGCTCTAGAGCCGAACAGAAATACCTGCCGATAAATCCGGTTGCCTGCCAAGTTACTGTCTCAACACCATCAGATCAAGATCCCGATCCATGGAGTGACGAAGAACTTAGAAAAGCCCAGTTGGAAGATCCTGACATAAAGCCAATATTACAGCTGAAGGAAACGACCAGCAACAGACCTATCTGGCAGGACATTTCCAGATTTAGTCCCATTACGAAAAGTTATTGGGCACTTTGGGACTCTCTTCATATCAGAAACGGCGTATTATACAGAAAGTGGGAATCTGATGATGGGAAAAGCTTCAGATGGCAGATTTTATTACCAAGATCAAAAATTCCAGCTCTTTTAGAACAACTGCATAGTAGCTCTACCGGAGGCCATTTTGGGGTAATGAAGACTCTGCAGAAAGTTCGGGAACGTTTCTACTGGTGCAAGGCAAAGGAGGATGTGGAGAAATGGTGTAAATCCTGTGATGCGTGTGCGGCACGTAAAGGCCCGCAGAAACGAAGTCGAGGAAGACTGCAACGGTATAACGTGGGAGCACCATTTGAACGGATTGCAATCGACATCTTGGGTCCTTTGCCACGGACCTCCAGTGGAAATAAATACATTCTCGTCGTGATGGACTATTTCACCAAGTGGCCTGAGGCATATCCCATTCCCAATCAAGAGGCATGCACAGTCGCAGAAGTCCTAGTGCAGCAATGGGTGTCAAGGTACGGCACGCCCCTACAACTTCATACCGACCAAGGTCTTTACCTCTGATGTTTTCAAAGGACTGTGTGAACTACTCGGCATAGACAAAACCCGGACAACACCCTTACATCCCCAGTCGGACGGCATGGTCGAGAGGTTCAATCGTACCATCCTGAATAACCTCTCCCTTCTAGTATCAAGGAACCAGCAAGATTGGGACTTGAAGTTGCCATTGTTCCTGCTGGCTTATCGAAGTGCTGTCCATGAAACCACCGGCTATACTCCAGCCCAGATGCTGTTTGGACGTGAACTTCGTCTCCCTTGTGATCTCCTGCTTGGTTGTCCACCCGATGCGCCTTCATCGCCCGAGGAGTACATCCAAGATCTCCAGGCACGATTTGAGGACGTTCACAACTTTGCTCGGGAGCGAATTCACATTGCATCGGAGAAAATGAAAACAAGGTACGACCTAAAGGCTACGCAACATGAGTTTCAGGAAGGAGAGAAGGTCTGGTTGTGGAATCCTGTTCGACGCAAAGGACTCTCTCCCAAGCTACAGTGCAACTGGGACGGACCATACACAGTCTTAAAAAGGCTGAATGATGTAGTGGTGCGGATCACTAAAACACCTTCATCAAAACCGAAGGTGGTGCACTATAATAGGCTAGCCAAGTACCACAAGTAACGGTAAAATTAAAATTTAAAATGTAAATACTTGTAAAATTTGCGCATGCGCACTGTAAATATTTGTATATAAATATTTGTACATATTTGTGAATTTTGTAAATATTTCCCACTTAATTTATATTTCTATGTTATCTTTATGTGCAACTTAGTTTTTGTGTTTTAGATTGTGTAAATTTGTTTAGTTTCGCCTCTTGACCAAGGGTTGCACTGCCCGGGACGTGCAGTCCTTGGGAGGGGGGCAGTGTTACGAAATTGTAAATAATTGTGTTTATTTTTGTATAAATTCTTTCAAAGAGGCTTAGTAAGTTGATAAAGTGCTAATTTCGTGCATTTCTAGTCGTTTTAGCGTTGAAATAGCCTTATTTTCCCTTAAAAACGCATTAAAAAGCCCCAGTAATGCACGTAATGGATTTGGCGCCAAATTTGGCGACTTTTTCCCACCTTGGCGATTCTTTTGGCGACCTTGGCGAGAAAATCCTTATATGGGATATACCAAATATGGAAGCTGTAAGTTGATTGGTTGACCACTTTCTAGAGTTTTCTCGAAAAATCTGGGCTCCATGGAACAGCATATAAGGAGCGCTTCCTCGCCAAGGGCAGTCAGTTCAGTTCAGTCTTCAGCCAGCTTCGCTAGTGCTTGCATTGCTCTTGAGCCTCTTTGAGAGAGACTTGCTTCAAGTGTTATTGTTATACAGTTTGTACTGTGGATTTGCTATTGACAGCTGTTGTTTAAGCTGTGTTTACTGTTTGAATTGAAGCTGATACTTGGTTTATAGACCTGTATTTTTCTGGAATTTTCTGTGAATAAATTACTGAATTTTTGTACGTTTGGCCTTTCATTCTCAGACAACTCACGAACCCCCAAGTACGCAACAATATATATATATATATATATATATATATATATATATATATATATATATAACAATGAGTTATTATACGCAGTAAAAGGCAAGCAACAGATACAATATCGCCGAAACCCCACAGACCAATAAGAATGAATATTTTTCAAGTAGGAGAAGCTCAGAAAGGTGAAAAAAACTCATCAGGGGAGACCTGTTCCAGCTTGAGCACCAATTTACGATTTCGTTCACTAGTGGCTATAACAGCAAATGAAAAATATAATAAACAAACAATACTCACAGGATCGTATATTCGGAGTCACATGACTTAACAAAAAAACATATTAATTCAGAGTTTTATATGTTTATGGAGTAAAAATGAGCAAAATTCAAGGTTTAGTGGTTCATAGCTGATAAAAAATAATGAAATTGTATAACAATATGGATATTTATTATGTGTGTAAGAGTATTATTACTAATTTTAAGAATAGTTAAGAACTCAAATGAAGAAATTGAACATTTAAAGGAAAAAGAAAAAAATGCACATTAATACTAGGTATATGCCTTTTCGCATTTTTGTATATCAAATCCCTCTTTTAAAAATCTTTGGTGGCTGTTGAAGAGACTTGCAAACATGCTATTTATTATCCCGTAGTCTTGTTAGTTTCACCCTTTTTTTTCACACCAGTAAATTTTTAAAGTGATATTTTCCAAATTCAGTTACCATTAACCAAGAAGGGAAAAAAGAAGAAAAAAAAAAAAAAAAACTCTAAAAAGATACTGGTGTAAAAAAGTAGGTGGGGCTAAAAACACTACGCAATATAATTTAGTATGTTGGTAAGTATGGTTCAATAAAAAAGTCGCGCAATCTGTACAAGGTGCCGTTGTTTACCGCCAAGTTTCCGAGCCAAGCGGAAGGCATCTAGTATAGGAGTCTATGGTATATCAAATATCAAAATAATTGGTGAATATTGAAAAAAAAAAAAAAAAAAAAAATCCAGTAGATCTGGCAGCACTGTTGCCGACATTTTAATTTATTCTGGAGCATGTTAGTCCCAACTTCATTAAATGCCACTTTTTTAAGAGTAATTTTTTTCTTATTTTACCATAGTTATATATTGGAGTAAAATTCTCAAAAAATAAAGCGATGCGAATTAGAGGCGGGACTAAAAATGCCCAAGATTAAATTAAAATATTGGCAACTATGTATTCAAGCATATATATTTTTCAAAAAATCGATTTTTTAGGGCTAAATTTTCCTAAACACTTTAATTTATTTATTTAATATTTTTGTTTTTATTTTCTTCTACATTTTGTTGCTAGATTTTAGGAAATTTATCACTACTTACTATTTTATTATTTTATTATCACCATAATTTCAAAAAAATTTCTTTATTAAATGTACGAAAACGATTATGTTTTATTAAGTTAAAAAATCAAATAAAAAAAAAAATAAAAATAAAATAATAATAACAATAATGCTTAAAAAAGTATTAATAATAATAATAAATGGCCAATTTATTTATTTTTATCATATCACACCAGTAGAACAATACAGAGCTTTACCTAATAATTTAGGATTCGGATTGCTATTCGGAAATGACATAACGCACTTACTGGTTCTATGAGAAAGCGTCTGTCCCGTCTGTGGGGCAACTGCCGAGATAATAAAGGATTTTGTTTATAACTGGTGTGTGCATAACTGAAATCGTTGTTATCACGTGGCTCTAAGACCGCGAGATTTTTTTTTTTTTTTTTTTTTTTTTTGGAAGTCGTATAGTCGTTATTTATTAGTATGCTTGAAATTAATATTCAGAAAACTGTTGTTAACACATTTTATTTATTTTCTTTTTCTTTTTTCTTGTGCTTTTTTCTTCACATATGTAAACGTATGTTCACAGAGTAAAACTTTTTGTATTTGATTCAACACTATTTTTCGATTTAAGTCACTCAAGCCAACTTCTTACCTAAGTCTGTTCATTATCGGACACATGTCTTTTATATCGAAAAAATTTTGCAATTTAAAAAATATAATTTCGGAAGAAGTTTTAGAGAGTATTACAAATGTATAATTTAGTCTATAAACATTACATATACATACACAACATTGATACAAAATGATATTTTCAGCTTTTTTACATCTGATGTGCTTTATCATTTAAATAATGTATGTTTGTAAATGAAAATACACATAATGCTGTTTTTATTTTAAAAAATAACAACCTAAAATCTAACCCATTTGCTTTTCTGTGTTATGTCTAAATTATAGAATTTTATTATGACTTGTAATTCATTATTATTATTATTTTAACTTGAAAAAAAAAAAACAAGCAACATGCATGCTTTCTAAGTATAAATTTTTTTTTTAAGTTATAAACTTCATTATTGAATACAAAATAGTACCTATTTTTTACCTCTTTCAATTTCCTTTAAAATAACTTTTTTCAGTATTATATTAATATAATTACATTAGTATAAATTTTCCTATTGCAGTTTTATCGTATTCCCTGATATTGTGTATGTAGTAATAATTGTCCTGTTGTAAGTATTAATAATATTTAAAAATAAATTTAGTTAAAATGGTTAGCTTTATAGAAAATTTTGAATAAATAGAAATAAATAAAAATTTTAATAACGTTTCTTTATTAGAGTTGAAGTACCTATTTTTATTAATACTGATTACTGTACGTTTATTTTAAATTTATCTAGTCAAATATAAAAGCTCCAAGAAAAAGAATTTGCATGAATTTACGTTCATTTGTTAAAGACCGTAGTTATTATATTATAAAAAATTTTTTGATATACAACTTAATATTTTACTTACTTTATTCATTAAAATTAATATTTTCTCAGATAGAAATCAATATGTAGTGGCTATCACAAAATATTCTTCTATGTTATTATACATAACAGCACCACATACGGTTAAACTAAAAATTAATTGTAATTTCTCACAAGATTTTAAACATAGTATTTGGTGCGATTCTGATCAACACATGCTGAAAAATAGCCATGTGAAAAGTCCCAGAATATAAGTAACAGCAGCATCACCTGTCGGCCAATATGCGCCCACATTAGGTCACCATTTGTTTCCATAATGATTATTTCACATATCACATTTGGTGCATTTATATGCTATAGAAGGTGAGATTTATTTTTCCTATCTCTGGGGTACATATTTAGGAATACTCAACTGAACAGAGTATTGGCGAAAACCTGTGTAGCTAAACGCGCTTTCGCCAGAAATATATCTTCCGTAAGCATGAGTGTGGGAATGTGCTGAATGAAAGGCAAGATAATGCTTTTTCATACTTTCCAATATCCTAATTAATATACCGTAGTGCTGTTAGTCCCGCCCTTTTTTCCACACCAGTAAACTTTTAGAGTAATATTCTATAAATCTAATTACGGTTAAACAAGAAGAAAAACACTCTAAAAAGATACTGGTGTCAAAAAGAAGGCGGGCTAATTAAAGGCAAGATAATGCTTTTTATTATGAAATTTTTTAAATACAGTTACTTCGTTTTCATTTGCTGTGATATTTAGTCATGCAGAATGCTTACTTTTTTAGTATTCATTTCTTCAAAAAAAAAAAAAAAAAAAAAAAACAATGTTTTAATATAGTTTTCGGAAATCTTTATTTTGATCATGTCAGGAAAGGAAGTTTATTTTGAAATAAATTTTCATTGCTTTTTTATATTTATCATTTTTCTTTTTAAACTTTTATCAATATTTTTAATTAATTATTTAATTAATTTTTTTTAAAACTTTTATGTAATAAATACAAAATGAATTCATACAAAGTTTGTGATTTTTAAAACTGTGTGACATATATAGTAAAAATGATAAAAATAACTAAAGTTTTCTTCATTTAAACTGACGCATAATGATAAAATGCTGTAGGTGTGTGTATGAGCATAGCCAAGGAGGTACACTTGATTCCTCCCCTACATTATTAAATGACAGAAAAAAAAAATTCGAACTTATTATAAGACCAGGCTTAGAAAGTACGGAAGAGATTAATTTCTTTTTGTAAATCTTTCTTTTGTAAAAACTCACCCCAGAAACTTTTAATAGAATACTGTATCTGTAATTTACAGGTGAAATTAATTTATTCTTTGTTTTCTAATATCGTTCTTGAATTCCGGTAGCTGTTGATTTTAAATGAACAGAATTACTTTCTGTGCCGGAAAGGGTTAACCCTTTGCGGCGCAAGACAATTCAGATCATTTAAATTATACTGCCACCGGAATTCATGAACTAAATTAAACATAAAGAAATTTTAAAATTTAAGGTTAAAAAAACCGGCCTTTTCTGATATGTTATAAACGTAAATTTTTGCTAAAAATTTTCGGGGTGAATTTTTGCAGCTGTATCTTAAATTTTGCGTCCTCGCAGCGAGGACACCGCGCGTTAAGGGGTTAAGGCACCCTTTTTAACTGTGGAAAAACGTATCAACACATAAATTGCTTTTAACGTTCAAATTTTAATTTCCCACGACAAAAGATACTTTTCTCTACATGTATAAGCAGCATTGGCAAAGACGGTTGGATTCACTGTTTTTATTTTTGAAAATACTCATACCTAAAAAAATCTTTTACTACCTATTAATTAATTATCTAGTATTAATATTACTTATCTAGCAAACACAGCAGTACAAAAAGAGTTCGTCTTTTGATTGCTGAACTTGAATAATTTAAATATCATTATATAGTACAGAAACTGAAAATTTCTGTAAATTTTGAAAAACTTATCATATTTAAAGACATTTTAGGACGTGATTTTAGAAAATCTGTGTGCAACAATTTTTCATTATAATATTACTAGTATATAACCCCGTCAAAAATGACGGAATGTGAACGATAAATCTTGAAAACAATGTTTAGATCATGAAGATTAATACGTGATCATTTAAATGTATTTTCAGTTTTTGTTTATAAATCAAATGTGTTTCGATATTTTATAATTTTCGTTCTGAAATTAAAAAAATTCTACCCGATCAATAAATATGAATGACAATAAAAAAACTGCTGGTTGACCAAAAATATAGGTCCGAAAACACAACAGCAACAACATATTCCAGTGTTCCGTTAAGTGCTCTATTTAAAGTCCTCATAATAAGAATAATAGTAGAATAGTAGTTCCAAATAGTAAGAATAGTAGTTCCAAACTATAACGATAGATGGCGCGGTCAGGGTAAGATTAGTGAAGCACAGAAATATAGTTATAGACGAAAGTGTATTAATTTATTAGTGATAAAACAAGAACACGTGTTTATATCGAAACCAGTGATAGTAACAAGAGAAATAATCTAGTGTGTCACTCACACGACTTTCTCTTACCCTGAAATTTAATACTATAAATACAGGTTGGAGATTAAGAGGTAAGATAACGAGTACTGTTATGTAAACCTATGTTAAACAATTCAAATTAGGCTTCGGAAGCTTTTTATATGATAATCAGTTCTGGCCCCCCTCAGCCCCCCGTTTCATTAATGCACCTACATTTATATAGAATTTAATTCGGTTATTAAAAAATAATCCAGTTAAAAAAAATAATTTATTAAAATTATTATTTAAAAAAGTTATCTTGTATGATAATACAGACGATTTCCATATTAGAGAAATAGTATAACACTAAATATCCAAAAAAAAAAGTTGAATTTATCCTCAATATTAAAGTTAAAAAATAAATAAATAAATAAATAAATAAAAATGAAAGAAATCAATAACTTTATTTTAAATTATCGTAGATCGATGGTTCAACCATTCGTTTTAAAGGTATTGGCGAGTTCTTTTGAAAGATACCCATCATGAAAATTGTGTCCTCGAGGGAGGACACAATGTCCTCGAGGGAGGACATCTACCCCAGGGGGAAAGGCGAGGCTCCTACATACACAAAATTTTTTTTCCCAGTTGACTATCTCTATTACAAAAAATATGTATTCGTTTCATTTGGTTTAGTGTGGTTTAGTCTATAGATGTTAAATTCTACTTACCTGCAATTTCACCCATAGATGTAATGTATTTGAATACTTTTGAATGTCCCTATACACGAACCATTTGCTTCATCTTAACGAAAAGCTTACTGTAGCATCCCTATATATGATACACATTTAGAATACCGAGTTTGGAATTTCTGCTACTATTTGTTCTTGAGATATGCTGATAACAGACACACAGACAGACAGACAGACACAGAGACCATTCGCTAAAAACGTGATTTTCGTATTCAGGAGACCTCAGAACATGTAAGTATAACAAAAACTCACGTTCGAAAATTTGACCCTAAAACAATACTTTCTCGACCCTATGGGTAAGAGGAAGTAAATAACGATTCACTTCATTTTACCAAAATACTTTTTTTTAAGACTATCGAAGATCCTGTTTCCAAATACGTAAGCGAAGTGTGACGTCACTGACGGTCCGTGGATGCAAGAAAAAGATTCCCTATGTTAATCGCCCATTGTATTTTTTGTAAAAAATTATTAAATATCGAGGAAAATTATTTCCCGATTTTAATACCCGTATTTGGGTATAGATATGCTATCGTATCCATGTGTTAGATTGAGTTATTTTGCTGTCAAATTGACAAAATTTTAAATTTCAAAACTGTGTCATCTTTGGCGTTTTTTATATTTGGCGATTAAAAACATACTACGAAAATATACATGCCAGATGTTTATTTTCGTAATATGTATTGTACGAAATATTGTTTCATATAATTCATCGCTCTCTTAATATAATTTGTTAAAATAACCATGATTTTTGAAAGGAATGAAATATGTTCGCCAAATAATTTGGCGATATATTTTTTCCGCCAAGGATGACAGATATATTAAATCTATTCCGCTGCAATATATGAGTATATCAGACACTTTATTTAGACATTTGAAAACAAATTTGACTTCAAATTATGATAGAATATTTATCATTTTCCTTTTAATTAGTATATTAGTTGGATATCTATTGTGTAAATATCATCTTTTGAAATGAAATGTTTATGTTTTCAATCGAATATGGAAGTTTGCTATTTTATTTTTCTAAACTTTTGAAATTTAAAATATAAATTTTATCAATTTTACAGCAAAAACAACTTAATCTAACGCATTCACACGATAACGAATACATATCTATACCGAAATATGGGAATTAAAATCGGAAAATAATTTTTCTCAATTTTTAATAATTTTTTACAAAAAATCCAATGGGCGATTAACATAGGAAATCTTTTTCTTGCATCCACTGACGTCCAGTGACGTCATCACTTTGCTTGCGTATTTTCTAACTATCTAATAATTACAGACACTCCATGCTAACCCAAATTCACCTCTACTCTATACTCCCAACCAGCTATCTCCCCAACAACATCGCCAAAATATCCATGATCCAGCTAGGGACTTTCTCATTCTCAACCGAACATTTTATCTTGACTCGACATTATCACCTTAGACTACCCTACTTTCAATACTCATTTCAACTGGTGACCTTTACTTGCCCAACCAAACATTCTATCCCAACTATAAGTTTACACTAATTTCAAATCTAAAATCAACTGACGACATTTACGTACTGAACTCGACGCCAATCAAACTTACAATGTAAACATATAATGAAGCTTGATAAAAATATTTAAAGACTTTAATATGTTTTTACAAATATTTTAAGATTTTTAAGGCTTTAATATGTTTTAGAAATATTTAAAGCATTTTTTTTTAATGAAACAGTCAAAGAGTCGTTCATTCGCAATTAAAGAGTTGTCCATTTGGAATTTGTATTTTCTGAATGGCAACAGTTTTTGTTTGTTTTTATTTGGCATTGCGTTGTTTATAATTATGAAGTTACATAATTCTATTTATAGGTTCATGTTTATAATAGCCAGTGATCCGTTATATTTTTTTAAACATTTAAACATTACAATTGAATAGTTTTTCAAGGTTTTAGAGGGAATAAATAACAATATGTGCGATACAAAACATGTATGAAAATGATATGTATGTTTTCGTAAGTTGATGAATTGAACAAACGGGGAAAAAAAAATGGCTGCCAAAAGTGTCTGTTTTGAAGCGGTGTAAACCGGAATCGTGAATGACAGATGAGGGTCATTATATATATTAATTATACTATTATTTTTAACTATCTGTTTTTTCACAATTTAGTAAGCCTGATAGGTGCAAATGACTTAAGGCAGATTTCCATTGCAGTTGGAACTTTGAGGTTCAAAAAACCATTAATCACGCTCCCGACACAAAAAGCCAAATGTCTTGTCATCAGTTGTAACCTTTTTTTTTTTTTTTTTTTTTATCAGATTGCGCAGTTACTTCAAAGGAAAGCATGCAAAATTGACAAAGATATGTGCCTCTGGCCCCTCAATTATCTCAGCAGGGGGTTAGGGCCAGGGACTTTTCCGGCCTTCTAACCCCGTCCAACCAATTGACCAAATCAAAAGTATCTGAATAGTGCCGCTCGAACCAACCGCAGTGGAAACTGCACTTTATACTCACTATAGCATCGTTCCCTAATTTACGTTCCCCCTTAGCAACCGTAACTAGAGATAAAAAGTAGAAATTGCTGGGGTTCTCTTTTCGGTCGAGAGAAATTCGCATGGAGAGATCATAACGCATTTTCGTTATGTTATGTTTTCTGCTAGATTAGTCCTACCGTAACCCGCATTAAGGAACTTCATTACAAAAAAAAAAAAAAAAAAAAGAATAGCATTTAAGACTTTTATTTATCTGTTTATCTGTCCATCTATGAAAGAAATTATGTCCGTGAGAACAAAATTAAATTACTGAAATTGATATATGTAATTCCGGTTCAGTACTACTGGTTTGTACACAAGGATTCACAAAATAATTCAGATATATTATGGTATATCCGAAGCATTTTAAAAAATATAACTCTATAGTAAACAAAACTTAGGGAAATTAACGTACATTATTGCGATTTGTAAAAGAATGCTTCCTATAGAACATGTTCTAATAAATGTTAATGACTGATATACAAGGCAACACAAAAAGGATACAGATACGTTACATGATGTAGTTAAAATTGCAAGAAGTGCATTTTCAAATGTGTTATGAGGATATGTTTATAGATATATTAATTTTTTAGCACACTACATGATACACAGCAATTTTCAGATAATATCGCAAAAGCAGTCTATTTATTTTATTTTAAGTTCTGAACAAACAAACAAATTAAAAAGTACATTTTAAAACACACATATATATATAAATATAAAAGCTTCTTTTTTATTTGTGAGTTCGTTCCAACATGATTTAGAGCAGTACAGTTCAACCTCATTAACGTGAACACACTTAACCTGAATTACTTTCAACTAAAGCTCCTATACACACGAGCTGGCGCATCAGGCATAGTGTTGCCTTTAGGTTGCCACATGTAAAAGCGCGTTCCACTGATAAATAAATGACAGTCATTTCTTATATCGTCAGATATGAGAAAGTTACTCTTTTAGTTACTCTTTTATTATATTTCATTATTTTAACTAATGAAAGTACGATATGGGAGTTTGTTTAACGATAAACTGCTATAATAACTCAAGAAAAGAACATACAAAGTTCAGATTTCTATAAGATAATATGAGAAGAATAAAACATTTCTTATATTTACTTATATTTTTCTTTGTATTTCTGACATGTGTTAATGTAAAAATACAGAAAAGAAATGTGTTATTTTAATCATATTATTTATTTTAATGTTGATAAATTGATTGAAGACGACCTTTTATTACTGTGTATTTGAGTTTTGGCGACATTTCGTATAAGAAACAGAAACAGCCCTAATAACACATATTATTTCCAATACATTCATAGGATATCCTGATAATGTAAGGTGAAAAAAAAAAGTGTTGTTAAGAATATTAATACTGCTTATTGCTTTTGTTGACCGATCGTAGCTTCAGATCAAGATTTCCTAAAATCACCAAGAAAGCGATACGGACGCCAAGCGGGAATGCTATCCTTTCCCGAGGCCAAAAAAAAAAAAAAAAAAAAAAAAAATGGCTGCGATGCGCCGTCCTATATATTTTATTTAAAGGGCTCTACTTTCAGCATGAACAGTTCCCACAATCCCATAGAAGATCAGTTTCTGAGTTACTGTACTGAGAGCATGAACTACTGATAACATGAACAAATTTATTATCACCCTTGAGATTCACGTTAACGAGGTTCGACTGTATCTATTTTAAAGCATCATCAAAGGAAGAAATAAAAAATATTTACATTGAAAGTTAAACAGTGTAACTTTTAAGCACATTTGAACAGTGTATTATAATGCATGCGGTTCGCTTTATCTTTCTTTCTTGCTGTTTCTTATATTGTTTGTAAGTAATTTCTTTGTACTTTGGTAATAATGAAGTAAACTTTTACTTAGTTCATTTAAACTAGAGCATTTTGACAGTGCTTTCTTCACAATGCCTCGGCATAATTTTGAAATGTATGCGATTCACTGGAAATAGGCCAACATTCCAATATACACCAATGTCTTCAATGACATCTAAAGAGCTGATCTTGAAATTTTGAAGTATATGAGCTAAAAATATCTTCATTTCTATTAAACTATACTTTTTGCCTAAAAAGAAAGGTAACATATGAAAATAATGAATTTCAGAAGAAATAATTACAAGAAAAAAAAAAAAAAAAAAAAAACTTTGTATATACCATGTTTTTAAATTTTCTGATAAATCATAGCTATAGAACTACATTAGCACTTACCAATGTGATAATGACATCAATTTTTGTGAGATGCATAATTTAACTTTTTATAATAATTATAATAATAGTAATAATGACCATCTTCTGTCAGGAACAATTCCGGTTAGACCGCTTCAAAACATAGACTTTTGGTAGCCTTTTTTCCCCCCTTAGAAATGCTATGTATTTTCATTTTATTTATTATTATTTTTTTAAATTAATCAGCATAAATGTTACATCATTAGAAAGATCTTTCGAAACTGAACATTTTTTGTGCTTACACTTCTCCCTTAATCTCAATATGTAAAAAGATTTCAACGAAAGTTTATAACTACCACTGCAATGGACCTTATGCACGAATGGCAACGGCTGCGGGTATTTATCGATTTAAAAGGCTGGTATTGGTTGATAGAGAAGTAAACAAAAATTTCCAGCTCAGCGATTGGCAAAGAAACTTTTATATACCCGCAATGACGCGCGCTGCATAAGGTCCATTCTAAAATATCCATGGAGGATAAAATTAAAATGTAATATAAAATTCAAACATAAAAATTATGGGCTAATAGTTATTACATCATTTTCTTGCAATCATGATAATGAACTTATCTGATATAAACAAACAGTTGATTGTCGCATCATATTTATCAAATTAGTTAAAATAAATAAGGTTACAAATAAGGTACCTTCGTTACAAATATGGTACCTTTCATTTGGTACCTTATTTGTAACGAAATTTTGATTAGGTATTTTAGAATTAATTAAAATATGAAAATAATTTCAAAATTGGACATTTAAATTTATGACTGTTGCCAAAAAAATTTACCAGTTATATATATATATATATATATATATATATATATATATTTATTTTTTTTTTCGTTTTTTTTTTTTTTTTTTCTTTTGAGGGGGGGGGGGGGGCTAAGATGAAATAATGCTTTCACGCGAAAAATAAAAAATTATTAAATTTGCCCATGCATATAAAAAATACTTATTAGAATGAGACGAAGAAGGAAGCGAAATAAGTACTGAGTTATATTACGATAAATACAATATATAATATGATACGTTATATTAGACCTATCGTCCAGGATTAGTAGGTATTTCCGTTAGAAGAGATAGTTTGTTCGTTCGGCGCAACTTGCATGTTAGTCCCGTCAGGTGCAACTTGCACCTTAGTCCCCTTTAAATATAGTGACCAGCGAAGCTGGCAAAGCATTCGTTGATTCACTACTTTAACTGATTTCACATTCCATCATTTTTTGACGGGGTTATATACTAGTTTTTTAATGTTCACGTTTAATTAAAAGTATTTATTTTTATGTCGAAAGAAAATGAACTCGTAATTTTTTTTTGGCAACAATTAAATATAGCTAATATTTTAATGACTATTTTTAAAGCCATTAGGAAGTTATTATTTTCATATTTTAATTAATTAAAAGAAAACTAATCAGAAATTCGAAAATCGGGCTTCGAAGTATTGTGTTGTCATCGGTTCTGAGCCATTCTAAAAGTTTCAAATGTCTAGCTAGTAGGGAAGTTAGATAATAATTTTATAGTTTTAAAAAATTAAAGAACACGCTTTTATAGAAATGTGAACTAAAAAGTACAAAATATCTATCTTAGTATTAAAATTCAGGGTAAGAGAAAATCGTGTGAGTGACACACCGTAATATTTACATACATTTAAATTTTTAATTAAAATAACTTAAAATTAAACAAAAACCATTTAAAAAAAATCTCTCCGGACGGGGATCGAACTCTGGACCTTTAGGTTCGTAGCGCGGCGCCTTACCTCAACGCCACATCGTCCACGTAAAGAACGTATTTTTTTACGATATAAATTTTTTGTTTGCTCCCAGAGAAGTTACAAACATACATACAAACATACATGCATAACATATATAAAGGTGAAGTTAATAAATGCGTGTTAAAAATCGATTGCAAGATTTGTACCGGACAACAGGAATCGAAGTTAATAAAAACATGGTAAAATTACAGGCGATTACTAGGGAAAAAAAGAATGATTTTAGGAAGAATACTTATATTCTTAACATAAAAGTACTCGAAGAAAGATAAATATTATGAATACTAATACACTGCTCGATATTGAAAATGCAACACCAGAAGGAATGATAATAACGGAATAAAATTTGTTGGATACATACATAATAGTAGGAAGAACAATTGATTAAAATTTCAGGAAATTTGGAGTAATATGTACTGAGAAAACAGTACATAAAGCAGCGAACTCTGTGAGCAATAACAGCACTTATCTGCCTAGGAATTGAATCGAACAGCGATTGGATGACATGTACGGGTAGAGCACTTCATGAAGTTTTAACGCGATGCCACAATTCATCGATCGAAGTTACTGGTGAGTGGTGGGGGGCCAGTCGCTTTTCAACGATTAAACAGTCATATTCATTGGTGCGAGATCAGGAGAACGCGCTGACCAGAGCAACAATCGAACACACTCGGCATCAAAGAAGGTCCAGATAATATGGACAACTTGCGGTCGTGCATTGTCCTGCTTAAATGTTGCGCTTCGGAGGCCTTTAACATAGGACAGAGCTATGGGCCTTAACTCGTCAGAAATGTAATGGCTGGTATTCAGAGTGGCGGGAATAAAACAAGAGGTGACCGGGACGTGTATCCAAGGGTACAACATACTATCAATCCAGATGGTGACTCAGTATGTGGCTACCAAAATTCTGATTATACTTAAAACTGCATCACTGATATGGGCGCCATTAATGTGTGATCAACGATGAACCTGGACGCAGGAATGGCGTGAAGTCACTTTTCAGACAAATCACAATCCTGTTTACAGCATCAAGATTGCCTTATCCGCATTTAACGGCATTATGAATTATGCACATTTCCAGCTGGGATTCGACATCATCATACTGTTCATCATTTGCAATTATGTTATGGGTTCCCATTGGATACACGTCTCGATTATTTTATGTTCGTATTCCTGGCACTCTGAACAGCGGCCATTAAATTTCTGATGAGTTAAGGCCCACCTCTCTGCTCTGTATTCGAGGCCTCTGTAGCGCAAAATTTAAGCAAGATAATGCACGACCGCAAGTTGTTTGTATTGTCCGGACCTTCTTTGATACAGAATGTGTTCGACTATTGCTCTGGCCAGTGCGTTCTCCTGATCACGCACGAATGAATATGACTGTTTAATCATTGAAAGGCGACTGGCCCCCCACCACTCACCAGTAACTTCGATCGATGAATTGTGGCATCGTGTTGAAGCTTCATGAAGTGCTCTACCCGTACATGTCATCCAATCGCTGTTCGATTCAATGCCTAGGCAGATATGTGCTATTATTGCTCACAGAAGTCGCTGCTTTATGTACTGTTTTCTCAGTACATATTACTTCAAATTTCCTGAAATTTTTATCAATTGTTCTTCCTACTATAATGTATGTGTTCAACAAATTTCATTCCGTTATTATCATTCCTTCTTGGTGTTGCATTTTCAATGTAGAGCAGTGTATTTGACCAAAAACTATAAAAGAATGGTCGGATTACCTCCTTTGCACAAAACTTAAGTTACATTTTGAGTGCTAGGTTGCCCTGTAACCTGCTCTCTCATATTTTCACTTCTCGAGAAAAACATGTCAGGAGAGTTCGGTAGAGTAGATCGATTTCCTTTTCCTTATTAGTTGACCGCTATTTTGAAACAAGACTGCAGATCGAGTTCATAATGAATCACAGTTGAGATAGAAAATATGTACATATTTCTTGCAAATCGGTTCATAAATATGTTTTTATGCGAATTTAAAATTCCCAACCAAACGACGTATTGAGTTAAATGAGAACTTATTATGAGCTACGTAAATGCAATTTACGAACCTTGATTTACGAACGTACATTAAATTAACTGCATTCGTTGACTTTCATAATAATAACATTACGGACTCTATTAACTTCTGGTCTAATATTGATGGTGGTTAACAGATCGGCCAACAGATGCCGCTGCTACGCTGTAATTTACCTCGTAAATAGGAAAGCTGAATGTCAACTTCTATGGCATATAATGGCACGAAATATGAGATAACCGTTATAAAAACGAATGCTGATTTAATTTAGATGTATATCGAACTATCACTATAGTTGAAGTTGTTATAGCAATATTGTACACAGCTACGTCTCAGCCTCTGTTTATTAAAATTTAACCAAACTCCATAGGTAAAATTTTTATTGTGAAAAGCTACGGTTAAATTTTTGCATGCATGTTAAGCCGTAAGTGGCGCTGTTGTGAAGAATTATATAAAAAAAAAAGTTTTGTGATGGCCAAAACATACTAGTTTTATTCTGAGAAACCTCATCTCATAAACGTTCAACATATTTTTACGTTTGGGATTGTTATTATATTTTTCTGTTTGTTTCTGAAAAGCAATTCTTGCTAAGATGTTCTTCGTACGATTTGAATGAATGTAACAACACATTAAAAGCTGTAGCCAAACACTCTTAAAGAAAAAGCCTTTAAAGTTTCAGTAATTCTTGGGTGCAAGTTATTCTGTAAAAGAATCAAAGCTCCAGTGGTGCGCTCGGTGGAGTAAGCGGATGTCACGTGGAGGACACGGGTTCGATGCTGCGTACGGAATTTTTTTGTTTTTTCTTTCTCAATAGTTATTTATTTAATTTAAACATTTTATTTTTACTTTCTCTTATAATTCAATTCAAAGTTTGAAAATTTTAATAAATAATTATTTAATTTTCTCGAATAATAATAATAATGTAGGTATTAATTTTTTCTATTTGTAATATTTATAATATTCTACAACTTAAAAAATAAATTTTATAGGTTTGTTTTAACTATAAAATAAAGTGATAATAAAAGAAACCCTTGAATATATATATATATATATATATATAAACTTTTTTATATACAATGTTATTAAATTTTCTGTTGAATCATATAAACTTGACAATTCTATGTATTAATGAATACATTATTTTTTTTTTAAAGAATTATTCCATGAACTTGAAAGAAAATGATTAAATCCATAATAAAGAGTAATTATAAGAAATTTTCAAGCATTTATTAATTGAATAAAAGTATTAAAAGAATGCATTGCCATCGTGTTCTGAGCTATTCTAAAAGTTTCAAATGTCTAGCTAGTCGGGAAGTTATAGCTATACTAGTACTTTATCAATGTGTGTAAAATTTTAAAGTGATAATGACGTCAATTTCTGTGAGATGCATAATTATTTTTTTTTTTTACAATTTTTTGTTGTTCACGTTTAAATAAATGTATTTATTTTCTTGTCGAAAAAAAAAATGAATTCGTATTTTTTTTTTTTTTTTTTTTTTTTTTTTTTTTTTTTTGACAGCAATTAAATTATAAATAAAATAACCTTTTAGAACAACATATTTTAAAATCATGAACAACATTAGCACTTTATCAATGTGTAGAAAATTTTTAAAGTTATAATGACGTCAATTTTTTGTGAGATGCCTAATTTAACTTTTTATAATTTTTATGTTCACGTTTAATTATATTTATTTTTATGTCGAAAAAAAATGAACCCGTAAATTTTTTTGGCAACAATTAAGTTATAGCTAATATTTAAATGGCTAATTTTAAAGATATTAGGACGTTATTATTTTCATATTTTAATTAATTAAAAGAAAACTAATAAAAAATTGAAAATCGAACTTGGAGATATTGCGTTGTCATCGTGTTCTGAGCCATGCTAAAAGTTTCAAATGTCTAGTTATTCAGGAAGTTAGTTAAAAATCAATTGCAAGATTTGCACTGGACAAACAAACAAACAAACTAACAAGAAAGCGATTTAATAAAAATACAATAAAATATTTATTTATCTAAATATTTTATAATATTTTTACTTTATATTATTTTTACTTTATTTTATAATTAAAACAAAGCTACAATTAATTTTTTAAGTTATAGAAAATAATAAATATACAAATACAAAAATATAACTATATAATCTAATTTTTTTTTTTTTTTTAATCACAAAAATGTAATCATTATTGTTCACAATTTTTTTTAAATTTTGGGTTTAATTATTTAAAAGATTATGTTTTACAATCATTCAACTGCCGCTTTAATAGTAAAATAAAATTTAAAAAAAAAAAAAAATTAATTAAAGACATTTTCTATTAGCTTGATTCGCACTAAAAAGTATGAAAAGTTTAAAAAGAAGTGTTGCCGCTTGCATTTCAAACTTTAGTTGATTTAAAATATCTAATTGTCGTGCGGAAAAACTGATTGAACCCCTGGATTCAGAAAAATCGTCCCTTTCATTTGGTACCGAATTTGTAGCATAGACCTATTATAACAGTGGACGGGACAATGGCAACCTTTTTCAGTGGCAAAGATCACCCATGAAAAGTCACGTGTCTGCTTGAACTACAGGAAGACACAAACTGGCCAACATTGAAATTTTCTCGTCAAGCTCTAAACTCTGCTTTCTCTTACCCACCCGATATATTTGCTTTCCTTTTCTTTTATTATGACTAAGGACTATTAGTCTCTATCTACGGATTTTTACGATACCAGTTTTACGATAGTTGGACATCTATCGAAAATATAATTGAATAATTTGAAAGCGATGTTATAAAGTATATATAAAAAAAAAAAAAAAAAAAAAAAAAAAACTAGTATGTTGTGGCCACCACAAGACTTTCTTCTATATTTTCCTATACATATTCAATCAGTAACAATATTTTTAAAAAAAAAATAAAAAAAAATACGATTTTTTTTTTCTAATTTTTTTTTTTTTGTAAAAATTAATACATATTCAATCACTAACAATATTAAAAAAAAAAAAAAAAAAAAAGCGATTTTTTTTTTTTTTTTTTTTTTTGGTTAAAAGTAAAAAAAAATCGATAACTTTGTTTTAAATTATCACATATTTATGGTTCAACCATTCGTTTTAAAGGTATTGACGAGATCTTTCGAATGATACCCATCTTCAAAATTTAACCCCCCCCCCGGCGGGGGGGGGGGGGGGTACTTCCCTCCAGGGGGGGAACCGATGCCCCCCATGCACAAATTTTTTTTCCTAGTTAACTACTACTATTATCAATAATTCATATTAATTTTACAATCACAAGTTTAAAATAACTCTCATTATACCCATTTATACGAAATTTTGTCCTATGCTGCCATGTTAAAAATTTGCATAAAATGCGATCACAGTGCCACCTGTTGAGCTATTGATCCCCAAATCTAATGGGTACCAGTTCATGTCAGAGTGCAACTAAATACCAAGTTTGGTTAAATTTCATTCATTGGTTCGTGAGATACAACGTCCACAAAAAAATGATACAGACAGACAGACACACAGACAGACATTTTTTTAAAACTATCAATTCGTGTTCAGGACATCCCAAAACGTGTAGATCCGTCAAAAAACGGAGGTCGAAAATTTTCGCGAATCCAATACTTTCTCTATATTACATATAGAAGAAAGTAAAAAATACAAGCTGATAATCAGTAAAATTGTTCAAAATATAATTATAAAAAAAGGGACTAATGTGCAAGTTGTACCTGACGGGACTAAAGTGAAAGATGTACCTCAAGGGACTTATGTGCAAGTTGCACCGAACGAACAAACTATTTTTTTCAACGAAAATGCCTACTAACCCTGGACGATAGGTCTAATGTATCGTATCATATTATATATCGTATTTATCGTAATATAACTCAGTACTTATTTCGCTTCCTTCTTCGACTCGTTTTAATACGCATTTTTTATATGCATGAGCAGCCCCCGAAAAACAAAAACATTAAATCATTAAATTCATTTTTTTACTTATTTTTATTTCATATTATTTCACGCGCACTTTTTATTTCCTAATTCAAAATTATTAAAAAAAAAACTTTTTCGATATCACTTGTAACGATACTGATTGTTATTAATTTTCTTTTCTTTTTCTTTCAATAATAATGAAAAGATTTTGATGAAATTCTGGCAAAAGCAGAATTTAGTTTAGGACGGAAGACTATTAGTTTTTTTTTTTTTTTTTTTCTTCTTCTTCTTTTTTCAAATTATAACATCGCTTTTAAATTATTCAATTATATTTTCGATAAATTTTAGATTTCGACAAACGTCCAACTATCGAAATCGACAACGCAAAAATCCCAGATTGAGACTAATAAGGCCCTCAGTCCTAAAAAAAAAAAAAAGCTAATAGTTCTCCGTACTAAACTAAATTCTGTTTTTGCCAGAATTTCATCAAAATCTTTTTTTTTTTTTTTTTTTTAAGAAAATGAAAGGAAAATTATCAATAATCAATTTCGAAACGGACAGTATCGATTTTTTTTTTTTTTTTTTTTTTTTTAATAATCTTGAATTAGGAAATAAAAAGTGCGCGAGCAAAATGAAATAAAAAATAAAATAAGATTTATAAATGGACAATATTTAAGCTCGGAGATTCAGATCAATGATATAATAAGAAAAAAATGACGACATTAGCCTAATAAGATTATCTTTATTATTATTATTATTATTATTATTATTATTATTATTATTATATATGTAACGGTATACTTAGTTCACTTTTGAAATACGCAGTCCTGATAGATATAAAAGAAGCCCGTGCATTTCAATAACTTTATTATTATTACTATTTTTCATTTAGAGTTATATTTCTCTGTGATGAAAATCGTCTGAAATCAATCATCATGGAAAATAATATTGATAAATAATAATTTCAATAAATAACATGTACTACGTGAATTTGTATAGGAAATTATAGAAGAAAGTGTTGTGGTGGATACAACATATTAATTTAAATTTTTTTGAATTTTTTTTTTTTTAAGTTTTTTTTTCCTTTAAAAGTTAGATTGTTTTGAATCTAAAAGGAGCTTTATCGCAAGCAATAATGATTAGATGTTCTGTAAAAAGCCCTAAAAGTTGTGTAAAATGACGATTATACACGACAAGGGAGCATTGATTTCTTTGAGAAATAACTTGTTCTAAAAAATTACTGAAACTTTAAAGGCCTTTTTTCTTTGTTTGGCTAGTGAGCGCTACTGCTTTTAACAAAATGTTGTTGTCTTCATAGTATATTGCAATTCTTTGCAATTTCATCTCAGTTTGAATTTTCAATGTCGTGACCTCTCCTTGTAAGATGAAAATCGTCTACATTCATCATGGTAGATAACATTAATAAATAACAGATTTAATAAATATTTATGCTGAGTGATTTGTATACGAAAATATAGAAGAAATTATTGTGGTGGCCACAACATGCTATTTTATATTCTGTCAATAACAGAAACCAATATGGTACAGTCGGTAACAAAAGTGTCTGAACACTAGCAAAAATTCCTATGTAAAAAAAAGTACATTTAATGCAGTTTGGTTAAATAAATCCTTGCCGAAACCTGTTCATGGTCAGTCTAAGAACATGATTCGACAGGGATTTATTGAACAAAAGAGTATTTAACCTACTTTTTTTATATAAGAATTTTTGCTAGTGTTCGGACACTTTTTTTACCGACTGTAACTTGGAGCATGATAATATTGAATTGAAGCTAAACATAGGCTTCTCATTTACCTTATCCGCATTAAAATAAGAACCTATATCCAACATATTTCAATTATAAAAAAATCTAATACGTTGGGGTCACCACAAGATTTTCTTCTATATGTTCCTATACAAATTCACACATTACGGATAATTTATTAAAATTAGCATTTATTAAAATTATCTACATGATCAATGTAGATGAATGCAGACGATCTTAATCTTAGAGAAAACCTACGTTAAATAGTCAAAGAAAGACATTTTATTGTCTATGTAATATCTTAAATAAAAAGAAATCGTTTTTATAATGGTTATCTCGCATGTAAAGTTTCGTACAGTTATATGCTATAGAAGTTTATATATTGCATTTTCGTTCTCGGGAAAAATTGCACTATAGCAGCGTCACCTATTGGCCGATATTCATCTAAATTCAATCAGCATGTCTCATAATGGTCTTCTCACATATCAAGTTTTGTTTGCTTATATGCAATAGAAATCAAGATATACCTTTTAAATTTCGGAAATCACTGTATGGCAGCGCCACTTGTTGCGCAATTGGCACCCAAAGTTGATAGACACTAATATATGTCATGGCACACCTACATCTAAATTTATATGCGATTCTGTGCAGTAGTTACTTATATATTATTAAATATTATTAATATATTATTAATATTATTATATATTATTAATATATTATTAATATATTATTACAGTCTTTTAAGTCATGGAAATCACTGTATATCAGCGCCACCTGTTGAACGATTTACACCAAAATATTACAGACACTAATTTAGGTCAATGTGCATCTACATATAAATTTACATGCATTTTTGTGCAATAGTTCCTGAGATATAGTCGCGAAAAACTTTTTCTCAGACGTACACAGGCAGACATTTTCTAAAGGTGACCCAAAACGTGTAAATCCATCGAAAACCAAAAGTCGAAAATTTTTACGAATCCAATACTTTCTTCTGTGGAATATAGGAGAAAGTAAAAATACGTAGATCATAAGTTTGAAGAAGCCTTTGTCTGTCTATGTATGAGTGTCGGTTTGTGCTGGCACTGTAAATATCAAAAGAATGAACCAATTTCCATTTGGTTTATTATCATTATCATTATTGCTCAAATCGTGCTCTGGACCCTACAAAACGTGTAAATACATCGAAAGCTGGAGGACGAAAGATTTTACGAATCCAATACGTTCTTCTGCTGAATATGGAATAAAGTAAAAATATTCATTTATATATCTGTACTGATAAGTATAATGGATTTAAGTCCCAAAATGTCAATTTTGAGTTAAGTACATAGTCGAACTCAGAAAAAAATTCTCTATCGATTGGTATAAAGGATTTAAATCCATGTCATTTAGTCTTTGAGAAAATCCATTGGTAAAAAAAGATTCAAGTGAGAAATTTAGCATTCATGTATGGCATAAAATATTTAATTCAATTTCTCCCTTTATTAAATGAAGATTGACAGTCACTGAATGGTATAAAGGGTATAAATCAACCTAATCCCTTTTTCCTAATCGATTCTTCTGATTAGTGTTTAGTTAGTTTAACTTTATTTTTCGTCTCCTGAAAAATCAAGACTATGGACTTAAATCCTTTATACATATCAGTACAGATATATACGTAACATTTTCGTTTAACATTTTTATCGATATTTTAAAATTTATACATAATTGTTAATACTTAGATAACATCTTACCAATGCAAATTCTATTTCCGAAAGAAAAGGGAATGTAGCTCCACGCTGCTTTTGATTCTGCATTTAGAAATCTGTCAGGTTCAAACCTTTCAGGATTAGGATAAATATCAGGATTCCTGTGAGATAGGTAAGGACTAAACGCAATTGTCGTTCCTTTGTGAACTTTATATTTTCCTGAAAAGAAAGTATACAACACGAGAATATTTCGAATTATAAAGGAGAATGTATCATAATCAATTAAAGATAACAAAATAAATCGAAATAAAATTGTGAAATATACAGGGATGTAATAGTTAAAGTTCCTCTATTCAGAAGGCTCTAGAGCCAATTCTATGGCTCCAAACGATTGGTTGGTTGGTTGTAGGATTTAAGGCCGATTGACTCATGATGTGTCCTAGGCCTAGAGGGGGAATGCCCTCCGTGGGGGTCTTTCTAAGGGGTCCTAGCCCGTATTTACGCAAGTTTCGGAGGAAACCACGGAAAACTCCGAACTGCTAGGTCGATGAGCGCGACCTGGGATCGAACCAGGCACCTCCCATCTACCAGCTTTGAGCGCAGAACCGCTCGGCCGCAAGGCTCCAAACGAAATAAAATTTTACTAGTATGCCGCACAAGTGATGCGCTCTGCGAATACCGAATAAATAAATTAATAAATAAATAAATAAAATAAAATAAAATAAATTAGTTCAAAATTTCGTGATTAGGTGACGCTGCTTGAATATCTAAGGCGATTTTTGAAGATTTATTCTATCAATTTCGGTCAATTCAGACGAAACACATAAAATTTATTTTGTCCTTTACACAAAATCTGCAAAAATCGCCTTAGATTTTAGCGCAGCGCCACGTTTTGATGAAAATTGTAACACTTTTTTTTTCTTGCTTTTCACAGAGCACAGTATCACCAAATTATTTTTATCACTTGCTGGCTCTGCGCTCTGCAAAATCAAAAAAAAAAAAAAAAAAAAAAAAAAAAAAAATCCTTTTTCGGCAAGCTTAAAGGCAAAGGTAGATTCCTTTATGTTAATTTTACAAAAGTAATAAATTATTACATATGCATTAACACGCACACTTAGCCAATGGCTTTGTGCATTATTTACGTCGCTATTCTATTTTTAAGAAATTTAATTATCAACTACTACTATTCATTCTGCTTAAAATTTTAGGTTAGATTTATTGGTCAGTAAATGTTTCAATTTTTTAAAATCCAAGTTCATAATAATTCAACAAATAGAAGCTATAAAGATATACAATTTGGTGACAAAACTCGCGACTTAGCAACGAAATTTGTGATTTGGCGGCAAAATTTGATAGTTGACGGCGAAATTTTTGACTTGGTGACAAATTTCGTTATTTGATGACAAAATTTGGTGAGCTTGGCGATGAAAAATGGCAGCTTTGACGTCATTATATTTTCTTCCCTCGCAAAAACCTCGTATCTTTTCACAGAACAATATCTTCTTTCTACAAGATAAAAAATCAAAGGAAGCTGTAATGTATTACTCTCAATTTCAATCGTAAATTTTAAATTCTTGAGTAAACCGGCGTTCCAAACTATTCTCCACAAACGATATTTTTACCAAGACTAACGTATTATTTTAATTGTATACTTTAAATGATTAATTAAAGCTGTTACCATGGTTTTTATATTTTCAGTGATCTTTTTAGTTATCGTTTGCACATGACGTAAGCATCAGATTATAAATTTAAGCAATTAAAGCTATCCGCGATTGTAATGAAATGCTTGCCCTCTGGTGGGCTAAGGTGAAATTATCATACCACTGATAGGTTTCACGCTGAAACAATGATAGAACAACAAGAAAGCATAGTAATAAATACACGTGGCAATATTTACTAACAATTGCAGTTGAGAAAGCGTCATCTATCGATCATTACAAACGCGGATAGAAAAAGTCGACTTCATCATAATCCGCGATTGTAATGAAATGCTTGCCCTCTGGTGGGCTAAGGTGAAATTATCATACCACTGATAGGTTTCACGCTGAAACAATGATAGAACAACAAGAAAGCATAGTAATAAATACACGTGGCAATTATTACACGTGGCAATATTTACTAACAATTGCAGTTGAGAAAGCGCTATCTATCGATCATTACAAACGCGGATTGACGAAAAATCACTTTTTAACTTGTAGCTTTTAAGCAATTGAAGTTATCGAAAAAGTTTAAATACAAAAGTTGTTCTTTAGGGTACGGAGGTAATTCGCCTCATTTGAAGTATTTTCCTATTTTCAATATTAAAGAAATTATGGACAAATGAAAATTTCTACCCACCATTTCCACCCCCTTTGAGCAGGATACCCCATCTATGAACTCGAGCGAAACTTTTACTGTCCTGACAACATATCCCGAGCTGGTGTTAATTTAAATAAAAATTACTCCAGTTATCGTGTTCACAACTTAGCATGGGAAAAAGCGTTATACATACACACACATATATATAAACTTTTGAATGAAGGGCGGTTTTGGGTTCTAGGGGTCATGATCGGTGAAGATATGAAGAAATTTTCCAGAAGTCGTGTCATGAGAACCATTGCAATAGGTAGATCCCCTATAAGGAATCTATCTAAATTGTAACTCTTTCCTATCTTTCTTTCCTTTTTTTTTTTTTTTTTTCGTCTTCTTTTTCGATTTTCTTAGAGCACAGTGCCACCTAAGTATTTTTATAAATAGGTGGCGTTGCGCTCCACAAACACACACACACAAAAAAAAATTAAATAAAGAAATATAGAAAAAAAGAGAGAGAGTAAAAATGTTCGTTAATAAGTGGCGCTGCGCCGATATCTAAAACGATTTTGCAGTTGATTTGTAAAAATTAAATCTCCAATTAAATCTCTCCCCACAAAAATTGAATCTCCCATATAACTTCACCTCTTCCCACTTCCTTTATTAAAAGTCTCTTAAATTACTAATCTTCGAGGAATGGCAGAGTCTGTGGTCATCTTCTGCGAAAGTTAGGCGCATATCTCAGCCCTAAGGTTTCGTCTAATCCCTGCTACCTCACCCCAGCAATTATAACTTGTTAGTCATTTACAGAACTTTTGAAAAATTTAGTTCTGTTCTATAAAACGATAAAACTCTCCATAGAATTCCAGAACTTTGTTCTTATTGAATTCAGAGCTTCCAAACTTTGGAATCGTTATACTACAACCTTTCGCCAAATTCGATGCCAAAACCAAAATCTGTGCTGGCTACAAACTTGGCGGCTTGGCGAGATTAGCGATCCTATTTAGCCTCAAAAATTGTTTCAGGATAGCCAGAATTAGAAAATCATTTCTCAATTTTGACGAAGTTAATTGTTTTGGTAAAATGTATCTTTTTCGTCACACATTTTTGCAAAAGAGAACCAAAGTTGGCCTCCAATCTATACCCGAATGACTTTCCTTGAACTGTAAATTCTGCCTTTGCCAATGAGAGATCTTGTATTAAACCGTGGAGTACTCCTTAAAAACTACTATATTTGTCTCGGCGGTTTATATAATCCTATTATTGTGACATTTTTGTGGTTAGAGTAACAGGTTTTTTTCTCCTTGTTTTATGATAGTTCGTGGACTGAAACCTGACTGTTTATTTACGAATCACATACCTCTCATAAAAGTGTCAATGTTTTAATATCAATATTGGGGGAGGGGGGGAGGGTATTTCAATGGGTTGCATAAAGAAGTCGTGTGAATTTTTTTTTTTTTTTTTTTTTTTTTTTTTAAGCATCAGATTTATTTAAAAGAAAAAAAAAAAAAAAACCCGAAGCCGGTATACTAAGGAATTGGTATAAAATTCTGTACAAAATAAAATTTGATTTAGTACGACATGTCTTATTTTAATCTATTCTTTCATATGAAGCCATACTGTAACTATGTTTCATTCCCTAGCATCGGTACCTATCTTAATTTCTTAAAATTTCTTTGATACAACTTTAGCATAGGAACCTCTCGGTGACTTTTAAATATTTGCTGTCAATTTGACGATGAATTAAACTAGTTGGTATAGGTGTACTCTTCTCAGTTTCCCATCATATTTATGTTCTCATAAATTTTTAGTACGAGACATATTAAAATCACGTTAAGAGAAATGAATTTGACCAAAGCTTGACACAGTGACAGAATGAAATCCCCGCCTAATAGGCTATCCACCGTTCACTTCGATATATTTATATTATACTAATCTATTAATTTATTTTATAAAGGTCAATTCCGTTGTTTAGTTTCCATGCTATTACTTCCAATGCAATAATCCTCAAAATTCCAATTTATATCAAAAATTTTCAATTTCGACATTTTGATAAAATTTTAAATTACGAATAACTTGTGAAATTTTCCTATTAGAATATTTGTAGTCAATCATGTTCAAACAAGTATCATAAATGTTATTTTGAAGTTGTCTCATATATTTATAATCCTCAAAATGGACGTTTATACTCAATTTTAAGTAAATCGTCAATTCCAAATAATTACGATTTTTTTAAATTGGAAAAGTCGTAGTCTATGATATTCATACCAGTGTCCTAAATAATATTTCAAAAGGGGTCTGACATCTTTACGAGGAAAATATCCCTAAAAATTGACGTTTATGTGAAATTTTGCCCTATTCTGCCATGTTAAGAAATTCGTAAATTCCAAATAACTTGCGAAACTTTCAAAGTAGCATGGTTATAGTTAATGATGTTCATTTCTAATTCAAAACTGATATTTTAAAACTGTCTTGACATTTTACAGTAAAAATTTTCTATTTAATGGACGTTTAAGTGAAATTTTGCCCTATTCTCCTATGTTGAGAAAAAAGTAAATTTATAACTTACGAAGTTTTTCAATTCGAATATTGCAAATGAATAGGGTTCTTGCCAGTGTCGAAAGTAATATTTAGAAACTGATTTGACTTCCCTGAGACTTTTTGTTCTTGAGATATCGTGTACACAGATAAATTAACGGACTAACGGACTAACAAACTAACAGACACCCTACAGACGTACACCATACAAATTTTGTCATTTTCGGATTCTTCACACCTGAAATCGTGTAAAAAAAGTCAAAAAACCAAGGCCGTAAATTTTCACGATTACCTAAGTTCCCCATACATATAGTATGATGGGGAACTAAAATGACTATCGCAATTGCGTAAGTAAAGATCTTGAAAAAAGACGTCCGAGCTACATCTGTGCGAAATTTACAATTTCGTTAAACTGTTCTATAATTAATCTTCTTCATTCCTTTAGAACGATTTTTCTGAATTTAATTTTAATTATTTAAAAAAATGTTTGTTAAAAACATTTTAATTTTTTATAAATAGATTTGAAGCTATGCGAGTTATAGCTCAAAATAATAAAATCTTTCCATATATAATTTTTATTGTTTTAGTAAATTTTTAATAGTCAAATTTATGCTACAAGTTCTGTTTACTTTCAGATATTTCAGTTTTTTACTTTCTTCTATATGTAATATAGAGAAAGTATTGGATTCGTGAAAATTTTCGACCTCCGTTTTTTGATGGATTTACACGTTTTGGGATGTCCAGAACATGAATAAATCGTTTTTAGAAAATGTCTGTCTGTCTGACTGTATCACTTTTTTGTGGACGCTGTACCTCACGAACCAATGAATGAAATTTAACCAAACTTGGTATTTAATTGTACCCTGACATAAACTGGTGCTGATTAGATTTGGGGATAAATTGCTCAACAGGTGGCGCTGTGATCGCAGTTTATATAAATTTTTAACATGGCAGTATAGGACAAAACTTCGTATAAATGTACATAATGAGAATTATTTTTAACTTGTGATTGTAAAATTAATATGAGTTATTGATAATAGTAATAGTTAACTAGGAAAAAAATTCTGCACATGTGGGGACATCGCATCCCTCCCTGGAGGGAAAGTACCCCCCGGGGGGGGGTAAATTTTGAAGATGGGAATATTTCGAAAAATCTCGTAAATACCTTAAAATGAATGGTTGAACTATACATCTGTGATAATTTAAAACAAAGTTATCGATTTTTTTTTTTTTTTTTTTTTTTTACTTTTAACAAAAAAAAAAAAAAAAAAAAAAAAACCTTAGAAAAAAAAATCGTATTTTTTTTTTTATTTATTTTTACTTTTTTTTTTAAATATTGTTACTGATTGAATATGTATTACTTTTAACAAAAAAAAAAAAAAAAAAAAAAAAAACTTAGAAAAAAAGGTGGCGTGGCGATTCCGACGTGCCAAGTCCGGACATAGTCAAAGACCTTCTTTGTAAGGGATTAAAGTGTTGAAGGAATGTGTCTTAAAAGGATTATTTTATACTTGGCCCACTCCCTAAAGTCTATTGACCGGAAATGTAGCTAAGTTGAATTTTGGCGATAAATTTACTAGTTTTAAGTAATTCGAAAAATTCCCATTTGCGCGAATAAAGTAAAAATACAAGAATAGTACGAGTTACATGCGTTCTCAGATTCATACACAGCTAGGTAGAAGTGTCCAGTGATTTTTTTTTTTTTTTTTTTTTTTGGTTTTTATGTGAGCGAAGCGAACATACGTGCGTGATAGTGATGGCTTCGAAAACGAGTTACATGCGTCCTCAGATTCATGCACAGCGAAGCAGGGGTGTCCAGTGATGTTATTTTTTTTTTGTTTTCATGTGAGCGAAGCGAACATACGTGCGTGATACTGATTGCTGCAAAAACGAGTTACATGCGTTCTCAGGTTCATGCACAGCGAGGCAGGGGTGTCCAGTGATGTTTTTTTTTTTTTGGTTTTCATGTGACCGAAACGAACATACGTGCGTGATACGGATTGCTGCAAAAACGAGTTACATGAGTTCTCAGATTCATGCAAAGCGCGGCAGGGGTGTCCAGTGATGTTTTTTTTTTGGTTTTCATGTGAGCGAAGCGAACATACGTGCGTGATACTTATTGCTGCAAAAACGAGTTACATGCGTTCTCAGATTCATACACAGCGAGGCAGGGGTGTCCAGTGATGTTTTTTTTTTGGTTTTCATGTGAGCGAAGCGAACATACGTGCGTGATACTGATTGCTGCAAAAACGAGTTACATGCGTTCTCAGATTCATGCACAGCGGGGCAGGGGTGTCCAGTGATTTTTTTTTTTGTTTTCATGTGAGCGAAGCGAACATACGTGCGTGATACTGATTGCTGCAAAAACGAGTTACGTGCGTTCTCAGATTCATGCACAGCGCGGCAGGGGTGTCCAGTGATGTTTTTTTTTGGTTTTCATGTGAGCGAAGCGAACATACGTGCGTGATACTGATTGCTGCAAAAACGAGTTACATGCGTTCTCCGATTCATGCACAGCGAGGCAGGGGTGTACAGTGATGTTTTTTTTTGGTTTTCATGTGAGCGAAGCGAACATACGTGCGTGATACTGATTGCTGCAAAAACGAGTTACATGCGTTCTCAGATTCATGCACAGCGGGGCAGGGGTGTCCAGTGATTTTTTTTTTTTTTTGTTTTCATGTGAGCGAAGCGAACATACGTGCGTGATACTGATTGCTGCAAAAACGAGTTACATGCGTTCTCAGATTCATGCACAGCGAGGCAGAGGTGTCCAGTGATGTTTTTTTTGGTTTTCATGTGAGCGAAGCGACCATACGCGCGTGATACTGATTGCTGCAAAATCGAGTTACGGGCGTTCTCAGATTCATGCACAGCGATCGTAGGGGTGTCCAGTGTTTATTTTTTCTTTTTCTTTTTACGTCCGTGGTAAGGATTGCCGCGGAACAGACTTACAGGCGTTCTCCGATTATCAAGTCAAAAAGGACGGAATCCCCTGCAAAGCCCGGTCTTGCAATTTCTGGTCGCGCAAATGGGAATTTTTCAACGCTTTAATCCCTTACAAAGAGGGACTTTTACTATGTCTGGAGATGGCACGTCGGAGTTAGCACGAAACCGAAAAAAAATCGTATTTTTTTTTTTTTTTTTTTTTTTGTTATTGATTGAATATATATAGGAAAAAAAAAAAAAAGAAGAAAGTCTTGTGGTGGCCACAACATACTAGTTTAATATTTAATTTAAGCTTTTTTCTATTTATTTTAATTTACTTGAAATCTCCATCATTATTTTAATAATTTTGACTTTACGTTCATTAATTAAAAACTAGTATGTTGTAGCCACCACACGACTTTCTGCTATAATTTCCTATGCAATTTAACTCAGTAAAAATAATTTATTAAAATTATTATTTAAAAAAATTATTTTCAATGATAATGTAGACGATTTCCACATTAGAGAAGTAGTATAACACTAAATATCCTAAAAAAGTCAATTTTATTCTGAATATTACATTAAAAAAAAAAAAAAAAAAAATCGATAACTTTAATTTAAATTATCGCAGATCGATGGTTTAACCATTCGTTTTAAAGTTATCAGCAAGCTCTTTTGAAAGATATCCATCATGGAAATTTACTCCCCTCGATGGGGGAGGCGAGGCTCCTACATACACATTTTTTTTTTTTCAGTTGACTATCTCTATTACAAATAATTCTTTTAAATTTAATAATGCATATTAAAAAATAATTCACTTTATGTACACTTTATTCACTTTAAAAGTTTGCCCTATACCACCATGTTAAAAATTTAGAAAAAGCGGAATGGCAACGCAAGCTGTTGGACAATTTTTACCAAAAGTTGATAGGCACTAATATATGTCAAGATGTAACTACATACCAATTTGTATGAAATTCTGTGCAGTAGTACCTGAGATACAGTCGCCACAATATTTTGTCACACACACACAGACAGACAGATAGACAGTTTTTAAACATGGCCAAATCGTGTTCTATAGATCTCAAAACGTGTAAATCCATCAAAAATCTGAGGTCGAAAATTTTTACTAATATAACACTTCTATTGAATACAGAAGAAAGTAAAAATGTTAATTATAAATATTTTCTAATGAATTTCTAAGTTGACTAATGACTGTCTGAAATCACCATAAATACATGCAACTTAAATTTACTTTTAATATTTTTTTTCAACATGTATAAATAATAATAATAATAAAACGTAATATTTATCAAAACTAAAAATCCGGACATATACAATCCGCGTTTGTAATGATCGATAGATGGCGCTTTTCAGCTTTTGTTGTTAGTAAATATAATAGCCACGTGTATTTATTATTGTTCTTTTTGTTATTCTATTTAATATTCGTGCTATAATTTTTCCGCCATTACATTATGGAAAATTGATTGCTTTTGGAAAAAAATATTTCAGTTTATTCAAAGTTCGATCGGAAGTAGATTTTTAACTGAATTTGAACAAATATTAGTTTTAAATCATCTGATTAATTCTTTACTTCCATTAGCCGAAGCAACTGAAATTTTAAATTTCTCATTTGGAAATAAATGGAAGCTTAATTTTGGATTTCTTGATCCTTTGGAGTTACACTGTAGCACACAACAGTATGTATAATCTTTTTTACCGGATTTATTCATTTTCATTCAATAAAAATATGTGAAACTAAACATCGGCCAGCAATGGCGGCATAATGAAAGCCGAATTAAAGCATGTTAATTATAAGCCCACCAGAGGGCGAGCATTTCATTACAATCGCGGATTGAAAACTTTCAGCTTCATATATTTAGATAAAAACAAAAAATGTTTGCAAGTCCATAAATAAGGTGTAATACTCGAAAGGACGAACACGGAAAATCGCTGTCTAAAAAAAAATAGTACGATCTGTCGCATAAATTATTATTGAACTATTACAGTCGAACTTTGTTAACGTGAACCTCAAGGGGGATAAAAATTTGTTCATGTCATCAGTAGTTCATGCTATCAGTAACTAATCTTCATATAACTAAAATAACCTTCATTTTGACGGGGATTGTGGAAACGGTTCATGTTAAAAGTAATTCACGTTAACAGTGTTCACGTTACCGAGGTTCGACTGCATTTCCTAGAATTTTGTAAAGTTACTCCGAGAAACTTACCATATTCTACATCCTTAGTAACATGTCTTGCGAATATTGGGACAATTGGATACAGACGTAGAGTTTCCTAGAGAAATAAAAATACTTAACATCATTCGATAATATGTTGTTACATATACAATCACATTAGAATCAAGACACAAAATATGAAAATTTGGAAGATCCCCCCCCCCCCCCACCCTCTCAAGAAAAAGTCAAGATATAAGTAATTAATGGTTGCACAAATAAACTAAAGTAAGACAAATTATTAAGTACACAAAAGTGAAAATTGTAATATGTGTTTGAGTATTTTTTTTCCCTCGTTTAATTTTATGCTATTGCACTTTAAATAATATTTGAGCCCAATAGGTCATAATGATAAGAATTTTTTTGTTGTGTCCTTGTAAAAATCTAAAAGGGTAAAAATCTAAAATATTCACCAAAATTTATACAATTTGTGCGACGGTGATCTATAACATGAGTATAAATTTTCCGCTTGATCAAATAAGGCGTTTAGACGCTATCGCGCTTTAAAAGTTTTGGGTCCAAAAGCCATAATGATAAAGAATATTTTTTTGTATCCCTGTAAATAAACTAGTCCTACATTCACCTAAATCCCTATAACATGCGTACCAACTTTCAGCTCATTCGAACAAAGCGTTTAGGCACTATCGTGTTAATTCACATATATGCACTCCAACATTGATACATACATCATCGTAAAAATAGTAAAAATGAGGTCAGGGGACCTCAAAACGTATAGAAACACCAAAATCCCGAATTTATATTTTTGACATGATTACAATACTTTCCTACGTTCGGAAAATAATAAAGAAATAAACTTTAATGACTATTACTACAAACGATTAATCCGCTGTCCTTCACGAAGACCTACCTCTGTTGTAATGAAAATAAACTTACAGCCACAAGAATATAAGAGCGGTCAATTAGCTCCTACAGAAGAGGGCTTTTGAAATATTCTTGAGGGATCGGTGACAATGGCAAGCAAATTCAGCGAAAATGATAGTTTAGAATTATCAAAAATCGGGATCATCTCAATTACCAACAAATTTAATCAGTCTTTTTCAAAATAAGATATCATGGGCCGCAAGCGTTCCTACAACCCAGATTCAAAATAATATAATAACAGTATTTTCTGAACAAAACTTGGCAATGCGTCGTGTAAAGCGAACGTATGTAAATTAAAAAAGAGACGTATGTTACTCAGGAATTGGCAAAACAATTTTCAACAACTATACAGATACTATTTTAATAATTTAAGAGTCTTTAACACATTTAAAAATTATGTTGACTTTTTATAAGGGTCATAAAATTAGAATAATCAACTAATTCAATAGATAAATTTAAAAAGCAGAGGACAATTTGCATATCTGTAAACCGATAGGTTGCGACAAGTATAACGCTTGGCGTTCGGGAGAACTTAACTTAGTCTTTCGCTTAAAATGGGTCGTCAACGTGATATTTCGGAAACAACGAAAACGTGTATTGTATCATTGTTTAAAGCAGGAAAAAAAGCAACAGTTTATCTCGGATCAAGTGAAGGTTTCGCAGTCTACGGTTTTGAAGGTTTTAAAGGAATATAGAAGAACCGGCCAACTAAAAAATAAACGGAGTAAATGTGGTCGAAAACTTGTAACGACTGCCAGAGATGAACGCAAATTAAAACGAATCGTCCAAAATAATCGCTTTAAAAGTGTTTCTTATTACAATAAGTGTTGGAAAGAATCTGGAGTTACCGTTTCAAAGTCAACTACGCTTAGGCGAATGCATAAATTGGAGTTTCAATCGTGGGTGCCTAAAGTAAAGCCCAAGCTGAACATAAAACAGAGACGTGCACGACTCCTCTGGTGCAAAGAGAAGCTCTTCTGGGGGCAACAAGACTTGGAAAGAGTTTTATTCAGTGATGAATCGTTATTTCAAATGTCTGCTGACAAAGGAAGTGTTCGGGTTTGGCGTTTAAAAGGTGAAGCTTTTGAAAAATCTCGTTCCGTAAAATTTGCGACATCCGTCATGGTATGGGGATGCAAGAGTGCTTCTGGAAAAGGACAATTATGTATTTTAAAACCACATGTAAATTCCACAGTGTATCAAGATATACTGGAGCACTACATGATACCCTCCTCTGAGGATTTATGCAGAGACGTGTTTATCTTTCAACAAGATTCCGCTTCGTGTCATACTTCGAAATCGACTCGTAAATGACTAACAGAAAGGGGTATTTCGGTATTAAATTGGACAAGTAACTATCCGGATCTAAATCCGATCGAGAATTTGTGGCACCATCTAAAGAAAAAGGTTCAGGACCTAGTTCCAACCAACAAAATTGAACTCATTGCTGCACTGAAGAGTTCATGGAACAGTATCAGTAACGATGAATGTAAACAGCTGGTGGAATCCATGCCTGAAAGGATCAGAGCTGTGATTATAGCAAAAGGTGACGCGACTAAGTATTAATATTGTTTTGTTTGAAATTTTATCTATTTTATTTTATTTATTTATTGTTTTTGTTTTAATATTCTAATATTTTGACTCTATATAAATCATCATCACTGTAAGCTTTTTGATAATTCAGTTTAGTATTAATTTGAATTAAGTGTATATAAAATGCTATGTATATTTTAAAGCCTAAGAAAGGTTACATGTTCATTTAAATGTCTATTTTGTACTTATTTTTTGCTAGATTAAACTTAATTTTGAAAAGTGACAAGTATTCTATTTTTTTGAATTTATGTTGTATAATTTTATTATACTTTCACCAGAATTTTCAGACAGAAAATTTTCCTGTAAGTTTTATGCTACGGCAGAATGAAAACCTTCAGAAAAATTATCTTTTTGAAAATTGTGCTAAGAGTATAATAAAACGATCTTAAAAATATAGAAGCGCTGCGACCACTGTGGATATAGATTTCTTGCGCGAAACCATCGCCAGGACTATAAAAAGATAGACCTTCTCTAGAAAGAAGTCAGTTAAATTCTGACTTTTGCGTCAAATATTTGTCATAGGGAGTATGTGCGATAAGCATTTCAGCTTTAGTTTTAAGCCTTAGTATATAATTTAAAAGATTTTTTTGAAGAAATCTTACTTAAATTATTTTAGCGTGAAGGGCATAGAAAAAACTTTTCCTTAGATATTACTTACCTAAACCATTTCGTTTGAAATTTTATTGAGCAGCCAAAGAGCGAAATATAGCCATGAAACGGATATTTTCCTTATTTTTTTTCTTAGTCCATAAATACAGATTCCAAAGATTATGTATTTTTATTTTTATTTATTTATTTTTATAAACATACATAAATTTATGAGGAGAGTCTTCTGATTTTTTTTTTTTTTTCTGAGTATGCGTGTATGGAAACTTTCTTCATTAGAGAATTTGGCTTAGATTAAATATCTGTCGGTCATGGCGAGATTTGTATTTGGCGATCTAAATTGTTATAAGAAAGTATACATGCCAGGTACATTTTTTCTTAATATATGTTGTACGAAATATTATTTCGTATTATTGATTTCTCTCTTAATAAATGGGCATAGGTTTGGGGTCTAGTCAAGAACGAGTGACGGGTTGCCAAATAGGCGATAAGCGCTCCATATGTGATGGTCCTTCTTTCGCAAATCGCATACGAGGAAAACAACACTATCTCCTGTTGGCATCGTTGAAATTTGAAATTGCGCCAAAGCCGTTGCTCATTCTTGACTAGACTCTAGATTTGATATATGTCATCTTTGGCAATTTTTTATTTGACGATCAAAAACATAATACGTTAATATACAAGCCAGATGTATATATTCTTAATATATATTCTACGAAATATTGTTGATTGCTCTCTTAATATATGTTATTAAAATAACCCTGATTTTTAAAAAGAAAAAGGTTTGCTAGATAATTTGGCGACCTTTTTCTTTCCACCGCGTTTGACAGATATCAAATATGTTCCGAGAAATTTAAGGCAGTAAATACGTGATTATATGATGTTATAAGAAAGCATCATAGTGAGTTACCATAATAATTGATTCTAGATATACCAGCTTGCAACAGTCTTCATACGTTACATAACTGTCAGTCACTGATTGAATTTCATAAAAAGCTTTTTCTTGAACCTCTGGATGCAAACCTAGCAAGAACAGGCACCACAAGGTCGTATAAGCTACTGATTCAAAACCCTAGAAAATAATCAACACATGAACATAAAAAAAAAATAATAAAGAGATATAATACTTTGTCGTATATTTTTTGACATCTTAGACGACGTATATCTAAAGAACAATATTTCATTAAATTATTTATTTTAATTTAAAATTGTTGCCAAGAAAATTAAACTTTAAATTTTACATCTACTTTTTAAGATAGTACGCGATCGTGTTTTATATAAAAATCAAATCATTAAATTCATATTTTTATTTATTTTTATTTCATATTATTGCACGCGCACTATTTATTAATTCAAAATTATTAAAAAAAAAAAAAAAAAAAAAAAAAAAAAACGTTTTCGATATCTCTTGTAACGATACTGATTATTATTAATTTTCTTTTCTTTTCCTTTCAAAAAAAAAAAAAAAAAGAGGTTTTTAAGAAATTCTGGCAAAAGCAGAATTTAGTTTAGGACGACGAAGGACTACTAGTTTTTTTTTTTTTCTTCCCAATTATAACATCGCTTTCAAATTATTCAATTATTATTTTCGATAAATTTTAGATTTCGATAAATGTCCAACTATCGAAAAATGATTTCGACAAATGTCCAACTATCGAAAACGACAACGCAAAAATCCCTGTCTGAGACTAATAGGCCCTCAGTCCTAAAAAAACTTTTACTTATTAACTATAATTTTAATACTAATTTAATATTTTAATAAAGTTCTTTTAACTTCCATAACTTTATTAAGTAGATAAATTAAGTGAAATAAGATAAATGAAAAGATTTTTTTTTTTAATTGAAACATTTGATTAAAAACATATAACTAAAAAAATAAGGCGTGAAATCGTTGCGTGAAGGTAACAGTTATATATTCGCTAAATTAATTTATTACTTTCTTCTGTATTCAATAGAATGAAAGTATTGGATTCGTAAAAATTTTCGACCTCAAATCTTTGATGGATTTACTCGTTTTGAGAGCTGTAGAACAAGATTTGATCGTTTTTAAAAAATGTCTGCCTGTATGTGTGTGTGTGACAAAATTTTGTGGCAACTGTATCTCAGGAACTATTTTACAGAATTTCATACAAAATCGTATGTAGTTATATCTTCACATAAATTAATTCCTATCAACTTTTGGTAAAAATTGTCGTACAGGTTGCGTTGCCACCCCGCTTTTTTAAATTTTTAACATGGTGGTATAGGACAAAATTTTGTATGAATGTGCATAAAGAGAATTATTTTTTAATAATCATTATGAAATTTACAAGAATTACTTATAATAGTGATAGTTAACTGGGGAAAAAATTTGTATATGTAGGAGCATCGAGTCCCCCCCCCCCTCCGAGGGGAGTAAATTTTCATGATGGGTATCTTTCAAAAGAGCTCTCCAGTACATTTAAAATGAATGGTTGAACCATCTATCTGCGATAATTAAAATAAAGTTATTGATATATATATATATATATATATATATATATATATATATATATTTAAATGTAATATCGAGAATAAAATGAACTTTTTTTTTTTTTATATATATTTAGTGTTATACCACTTCTCTAACATGGAAATCGTACTGCATTATCATGGAAGATAATTTTATTAAATAATGATTTTAATAAATTATTTTTACTGAGTGAATTTGCATAGGAAAATAAAGAAGAAAGTCATGTGATGGCCACAACATTCTAGTTTTATATTATATATTCATTAGAGGCGAATATAAGATGAACACCTTTAATGAGCCAAAATGATACAACACTTGAATAATTAAATTTATTAGAACATCAACTTTAAACTAGTATGCTGTGCCCACCACAAGACTTTCTTCTATATTTTCCTATACATATTCAATCAGTAACAATATTTAAAAAAAAAAAAAAAAAAAAATTACGAATTTTTTTTCTAATTTTTTTTTTTTTTTTTTGTTAAAAGTAAAAAAAAAATCAGTAACTTTGTTTTAAATTATCACAGATTTATAGTTCAACCATTCGTTTTAAAGGTATTGAGGAGATCTTTCGAATGATACCCATCTTCAAAATTTACCCTCCCCGGGGGGTACTTCCCCCCCCAGGGGGTGAACCGATGCCCCCACATGCACAATTTTTTTTTCCTAGTTAAATACTACTATTATCAACGAGATCTTTCGAAAGATACACATTGTGAAAATTTACCCCCCCGGGGGGGTATTTCCCCCCTAGGGGAGAAGAGATGCCCCCCCATGCAGAAATTTTTTTTCCTAGTTACATACTACTATTATCAATAATTCATATTAATTTTACAATCACAAGTTTAAAATAACTCTTATTATGCACATTTACACGAATTTTTGTCCTATACTGTCATGTTAAAAATTTAGATAAAATGCTATCACAGCGCCACCTGTTGAGCGATTGATCCCCAAATCTAATCAGCACCAGTTCATGTCAGGGTGCAACTAAATACCAAGTTTGGTTAAATTTCATTCATTGGTTCGTGAGGTACAGCGTCCACAAAAAAATGATGCAGACAGACAGACAGACATTTTCTAAAAACTATCAATTCGTGTTCAGGCCATCCCAAAACGTGTAGATCCGTCAAAAAATGGAGGTCGAAAATTTTCACGAATCCAATACTTTCTCTATATTACATATAGAAGAAAGTAAAAACGTGTTTGTGTTGAGTTGTAATTTCAATACTTATAATTTTGAACGTATTCAGGTAATATATGTAACACGCCCTTTTTTAAGTCGTACAAATTATTCAACTTATATTCACCTCTAATTAATCAGCACGTATAGTTACGCTCATCACTGACTGACTGACTCTGTCACGCTTAGGCTAAGAGATATCCTTGGACTCTGTCTGTGTATGAACGCAAGTTGCCACCTAATTTTCATACTTTAGTTACTTTTAAAAAACCTAATTGTCCGATCAATAAGTTGTTTAATCCGACGGATTCAGAAAAATCGCCCTTTTCATTTGGTACCTTATTTGTAACGAAATTTTGATTAGATTTTTTAAAATTAATTAAAATATGAAAATAGACATAGCTTTAAAATAGACATTTAAATTTTTAATTGTTGCCTTTTTTTTTTTTTTTCAGCGTAAAATAAAATATGCTTTCACGAGGAAAAAAAAAGAACATATATATATATATATATATAATTAAATTTGTTTATGCATATGAAAAAATGACGCCTATAAAATAATAATAATGATTTTAAATTTTGGAGGTAACGAAGAGATAAATAAAGTGTGAAAACGTCGCATGGGCAGCAAAAGAATTATTTGAAGTGAGAAATAAATAAAATGAAATTATCATTTTTCAACGTACGACCTAGTCGCCCTTCAACTAACTAGTACATAATATTCTAGCTAAAATACATTTAATTTAGCGAATATATAATATGGTGGCAGCGGTGGGATTCCTAAGATTGTCATGCCTGTCAATGGTCCTCCTTATTGCTAAATAGTATTCCAGAAATTTAGTAAAGAATATGGATTTAAACATATAACATCTAGGCCTTATTATCTCAAGCCAAATGGATTAATTTACAAACAATTAAACGTTTAATACTGAAGGTAATAAGATCTAATAGAAATCGAAATTTGGCAGTTTTAGAGCATAATAATTCTCCAAAGCAAAACGTGCCTGCTCCTTCATGTCTTCTACTGGGAAGAAAATTTAGAACACCTTGAACATTAACTGAGGAAGAATTAAAACCACTCTTTACCATGTTTTTATTAACTTCTATTCTTGTTTGTTAGCATGTTTGTTTGTTTGTCCAGTACAAATCTTGCAATCGAATTTTTATATCTTCCCTACTAGCTAGACATTTGAAACTTTCACAGTAGCTCAGAACCCGGTGACAACACAATACTTCGAAGTTCGATTTTCGAATTTTTAATTAGTTTTCTTATAATTAATTAAAATATGAAAATAATAACATCCTAATAGCGTTAAAATAGCCATTAAAATATTCTTTAACCACATTTCTTGCGACCATGGAAGCCTCTGCGCAAGTGCGGATTAAACAAGTCCAGTGTTAAAATAGGGGTGACTGAGAGAAAACAAGCGATAAGGGAATACCGAATAACTGGATGTTTGCCAAATAACTATCTCTCGGCCAATTTTGCATCCCTCTAAACTTTTGGACTCGTCCTCAGCGCTAGTCGTAGGAAACGTGGTCGCACTATATTAGGTATAATTTAATTGTTGCCAAAAAAAAATTTACGAGTTCATTTTCTTTCGACATAAAAATAAATACATTTAATTAAATGTGAACGTTAAAAAAATATAAAAAGTTAAATTATGCATCTCACAAAAATTGACGTCATTATCACTTTATAAAATTTTATGCACATTGATAAGAGCTCTATGATTCATCAGAAAATTTAAAACATGGTATATAAAAAGTTTTTTTTTTTTTTTTTTTTTTTTTTTAATCTTATAATTATTAATACCTAACATAAATGATATGCTAGAGAAGTTACAAGAAATTTATTCTGGGAATAAATGCATTAGAAAAATTGTCATTAGTAAGCAGCAATTGTTCTAGTATAGCTTCTTCAACAATACGAAATTCAGCAGATGCTATTATACAAAATTATGAAGATTATTTAAAGGCACTGGAAAACCGAAAATCGTCCACAAAATTGTTCTTAAAGATGCTAGTGTGCCTAAAGTATTTCTAAGTAGAAAAATTCCTTTATTCCTGAGAAATAAAGTCATTGGTTCGATGCTAAATCATACCCAATATGTGACTTCTGATTCTCGATTTCCCTATGAATTTCCCTCTAGATGCAAACATTTCCCCATAAAACATAAATGTAAATATTATAATTCTGCATTTTCCCCTGTAATAGTCACGTGTCAAGGGTTTATTACGTAACGCGGATAAAGTCCATTGTAGTTAAGGCTCCTATATATACGAGCTGGCGCATCAGGCATTTTGTTGCCTTAGGGCTGCCACATGTACCCAGCTCGTTTCTCTGAGAAACAAACGACAAACATTTTTTTTTTTATCGTCTTACGTTACTTTAGAGTAACTCGTTTTATTATATTTCATAATTTTAGCTAAGTAAACTATGATATGTAAGTTTGTTTAGCGATAAAGTGCTATAATCATTCAAGAAGTGAATATAAAGTGTTCACAGACATTCTATTACTGTGTATTTGAGTTTTGGCGACATTTTGTAAAAGAAACAGAAACCGCCCTATTAACACATCTTACCCCAGTTCATCCATAGGATATCCTCAGAATAAAAAATGACATCCTGAGAATGTACTGTGAAAAAAAATGTGTTTTTAGGAATATTATTGTTGCTTACTGCTCTTATCTTGACCGGATTAGCTTCAGATCAAGATTTCTTAAAATCATTAGGGAAGCGATAAGGACGCCAAGCGGGAATGCTGTCCTCTTCGGAGGCAAAAAAATGGCGGTGATGCGCCGGCCTATTATTTTATTTAGGGGCTCTAATTGTAGTAGCACAGCAGCCAAATAGAGCAGTGAGAATATGCATGGACTCAAGAGAACTGAAGTTCTACAGTCAGTCACAAAAGTCTACATACACCAATAAAACAACGAGATTTAAGAATTTATAAATAATTTTAAATTAATAAATTTGCGACAATATTAGATTCATATAAGTGGAACAGTATTTTATAAAAGTAATCGATATAAACTTAATTACTTCTGCAGAATATGCAAAAAATTTTAAAACTGACGTCACAAAAATCTACATACAGAAGCAGTTTGTAGTAAAACGTCACACCAAGTTAGTCTTATTTAAGACTCCTATATAACAGGCTGAATCATAAGACTATTGTATATGACTATTATATGAGATTATATTTATATAAGACTATTATAAAATAGTCTTAGGTTTGACTGTGACGAACTACCATATACGATTAATATATGAGACTATATAAGACTATTATAAAGTAATCTTAAGTTTAGCAATGACGGACTTGACGTACAAATGGCGGCGAATGATTCAGCCTGTTATATAGTAGTCTTAGTCTTATTTAAGGGAAAATGAAAGGAAATCACACGTCATATTAGAAAGCAAATATTGAGTTTTCGTATCGCAATTTGAGAGTTTATTACTGTAATCATAATGGCTCCTAGGACGGAAATTACTGTTGACATAAGTAATTTAATAGTTAAGTTACGAAGAAATAAAAAATCTTATGGTGAAATTGCAAAAACTATTGGAAAAAGTCGGGCAACTGTTCAGACTGTAATAAGTAACTATGAAAAAACTGGACATGTTTTTAACAAGCCTCGAAGTGGATGGCCAAGGATTTTGAATGATCGAGATGAGAAAGCTGTGATTAGAAAAGTTAAGTTGAATCCCAAACTATCTGCTCTTGAAGTAACTGAATATTTTGCAGCAACAACGAAAAAGAGAGTAAATGCAGAAAGTGTTCGAAAAATTTTCAGATCTGAATGATATCATGGCAGAGTGTCGCGAAGAAAAACCACTCATAACTAAAGTTAATCAAACAAAAAGACTGAACGTTGCTCATAAATATATCCATAAGGATTTATTTTTTTGGAAAAATACTCTTTTCACCGATGATAGCAAATATAATGTTTTCAGAAGTGATAGAAGAGGTAATATTTGGGCGGCCCAAGAACGAGGAACTAAAACTTGCAAATGTTATTCCCACAGTAAAGCATTGTGGAGGTGGAGTCATGGTTTGGGGGTCAATGTCGGTAGCTGGAGTTGGAAAACTAATCTTCATTGAAGGTACGATGGATCGTTATAAATACCTGAAAATTTTGCAAGATAATGTGCAGGCATCTGTTGACAGTTTACAGCTTGGATGCCAGTGGATCTTTCAACATGATACGATCCAAAGCACAGAGCAAAGATTGTGAAAGAATGGCTTCTTTACAAAGTACCTGCGCAGATCCATCCCCTCCTCAATTACCCTTGAACGTGACCACATAGTTAGAAAATATAGTGTGCACGATAAAGATTCCTTAAAAAATGCATTGCAGCAAGCTTGGTGCAAAATAACTCCAGATACAACACACAATTTGGTGGCTTCAATGCCTAGAAGATTACAAGCCGTCATTGATGCACAAGGACAAGTAACACGGTATTAAATTATTTTCTTTTTCAAAAAATATGCCATTTTTTATTTTTTCTTGAAGTGTATGTACACTTATGTGACATGTTATTTTTATTTAACTAATTGTTTTTGGTAAACAGATTGGAATGTTTGTTCTTTTTTTAATAAAATTACGCTTACATAACTTCAATTTCGATTTGAAAATTATTTCGCATTTAAATTTTCTATATTTACACGAAAAATGCAGATTTTTATGGTGTATGTAGACTTTTGTGACTGACTGTATACAACGATCACATTTTCAGATGCCAACACAGGAAACTATTTTTTCTGAGCTTCAAAGAGCTAAAATTTTTACTGTAATGGATGCATCAACAGCTTTTTGGCAAATATCATTAGATGAGAAAAGTTCAAAACTCTGTATTATAGCAATACCATTTGGTCGATACAGTTTTAAAAGACTGCCATATGGATTAAGTAGTGCATCTGAAGTATTTTGAAAAGCTATATATGATGCATTGTGTGGGCTGGAAAGTGTAGTACCACGGAGTAATATTAATAGGAGTTGAAAGTCCAATGGGAGAAAGCTACGAAACTGTGATGTAAATTTTTGGTAAATATTGAGGGCGCCACTTGCCATTACTCCCTACCTCGGCGCGGATATAGTGTTGTTTTTAATAGAATTTTGCTGGAGTACATTTTAAATTTTTTATTTTGTAAGTTCTTAAAACTGCATAATTCAGATGTTTCAAATAAATGCTTCGTTCCTAGTTGTAAAACAGGCTATGATAGTGGTAAGAAAAAAAAAAAAAAAGAAAAAAAAAAGCCCCAGGAGTGAAATAATGTCCGAGTTCGTGTTTTCACCTAAAGTAAGTTTATTTTTTTTCTTTACAAAATTTCATCCATTCTCCTTGCTCCCAATTGTCTGTTTTAGCTTCGGTTCATAAGGATCGTCATTTTTTAAAAGCTCTCTTTCAAAGTAAAATTAGTGTAAAATGGCTCTTAAAAAAAACATGTTGGTTAGAATACTCTATTTAATGAAATTTGCTTTCAATCGAACTGTTTTCAGCTTGATATTATTTTTAAAAGAATAATTAAAACGAGACATTTCCCCATTCAATAACATTGTGGAGGCTGGAGAGAAGAAAGTATTTACGCTGGCGCCATCTGTAAACATTATAAAAGAAGATCACAAAATTTCAGCGTTACCTTCTTCTCCTGTCTTTTTACTCCGTGTGTAGTACATTATTTAGATGATATATTAGTGTTTGGAAGTATTGTATAAGAACTTAAAGACAGATTAAAGAAAGTTTTGGAAAGACTCAGAATAATGGAATAAAGCTAAGCAAAAACAAATTGCATTCTAATCAATATAATTAAACACAAGTATTTAAATGTCATTTACATTTTATTAACGACTGTACATAAGTGGGATTTGGCTATAGAGCTCCTCGTGACGTCATGTGGTTGGCAAAAAAGCGCGCTCGACTTTCCAAAGCCCCGCCCACCATTGATTTTCCGTTGGTAGTAATCAAGTAATCGCCATCGCTATGCTTTTCCCAAGCCTTTTTGCCAACCACTTATAAAAGTTGAGATGTTTATTTACAAACAAGGAACTGCCCTATAGTTTTAATTACTGAAAATAGTTGCCAATAAAAATATATTAATTAACATGTTCGAATTATTCATTTTGTTTTTATTATTATTCATTTATATTTTAATCAGCGAAGCGGGCAAAGCGTAAGTTGTTGCAGGGGTTGGTGAGCGAAGCGAGCAGGGGCAGAGTCAACTAGTTTATGAAAATTAACTTCAGGGCAAATTCGTCAAAATCTACACTAGTTTATTTGCCGAAGGGATCATACTTAAATACCCAAAATTTACTTATTTATTTATTTATTTATTTATTTTACTATACTATACATGAATCTTATCCCGATAACAGAAAACTACCATGATTTCTTTCGGTTTGAATTTATCATTTATTTTATTTTAAGGTTATTAGTATTGTTAAATTTTTTATTACATACTAGCAGGCTTTACCCGCTTCGCTGGTCAATACATTGAAATGAATCCTCAAAACACCATATCATTATATTAATAACTAGCAGGATTTGCCCGCTTCGCTGGTCATTATATCGAAATGAATTCTCACAATTTCATATCATTAATAATAATAATAGTAAAAAAAAAAAAAAAAAAAAAAAAAAAAAAAAAAAAATCGGGGAAAAAAAAAATCGGAAAAAAAAGAAGAAAGAAAGAAATCAGTCACAATGCAAGGTAAGTTCCCACTACCTTCAGTAGCGGCTTTCCTGCTCCCCACACTTTTCGAATCTCGAGCCACAATGCCTTTGGCAGTACCTTACCTATTTTTTACTCCCCTTCACATACGGAGAATGCAAAAAGTTTTGCAGAATTTCCTCGTATAAATGTGCATATTCCGTACACTTAATAAACACCCAGTCATCAAAATTCATCATTCTAAGGTAATATGGAGTATATTTAAGCTTGTAAACGTGTTTTTTGCCCCGCCAGCCCAGAAGAGGAAGGCGGGGTAATTTCGCGAAATCCCTTTATAGTGCAACTTGCATACACATACCTAACCAGACATGAAAAATAATCGAGATCCTGACATTATTTGAAGCAAAATTACGTTTTAAAATGTGTTTTTTACCTCCCTCCCCCAGCTCATAAAGAAAGGGCAAGCGAGAGAATTTTGCAAAATCTCTTTATACTATGAGTTAGATACACATAACCGAACCGCACATCAAAAATCTCCTTCCTAAGATAATTTAGTGAAGAGTTACACATGAATACATGTTTTTTGTCCCCACCTCCCAAGAACGGTAGGGTGGAATTTCACAAAACCCCTTTGTAGTGTGTGTGTTGAGCACGCGTAACCAACCGACATATCAAAAAATTGCTTTCCTGAGGTACTTTGGAACAGAGTTACTCTTAAAAATGTGTTTTTGCCCCCACTCCGCCCTTAAAGGAGGTAGGCAGAGGGAAATTTCGTAAAATTCCTTGATAGTGCGTGTTGAGAACACATAACCAAACCACACATAAAAATTAATCTTACTGTGATAATTTTAAGCAAAGTTATGCTTGGAAACGTCTTTATTGATCTCCCTTCCTTAAGGGGGAAAATGGGGAAATTCTCAAAATCCCGTTGCAATGGGTGTTGGATAGACGTAAATAAGCCACCCACTAAAAATTGTGGCCTCAACTCCTATGGATGTCTTCGGACAAATTTTACCCGCTTGGCTGGTCACTATATTTAACAAAATTCTTTTCTATATCGCTTAATAGATAAAAAATAAAAATAAAATTCATTGAAATTGCTCAAAAGCTCGATTCCGGTGTGTGTCACTATTGCATGCGTCAATGCCATACCAGTGGGCTTCCACTTTTGTGCTTATCAAATGACATTTTCGAAACAGACAGTGTCGAAAAAATTGAAGTAGCCCTTTTATATCTGAATTTTAATTATTTTTGAACGACACTGTACGTACTGTACATAATATTTACTTTTACGTTATTTGCTATATTTATTTGATTTTTCCGGTCGACCATACAATGACAGCAATTTCACGTCAAATGTAATATTACAATATGCTGAGAGACTTTGTGGCTATATGTATTTCGTAGTTAGTTAACAATGGTTGGTATATAGAAAAGTAAATAAATATTTAACCTTATCGTGGTACAGGCTTATTATAGCTTCCTTTGGTGACTTTTAAAATGTTTTCACCATAAAAAAAAAAAAAAAAAAAAAAAAACATAATTTATGAGATTATTGTTTCTGTTTCTTTCTTTCTTTCTATTTTTCCCCCTCAATATTTTATAATTTATATGTTTATATGCTTTATGGGCTACTTGGCTTAAAGTGGCTATCACGAAAGTAGACTCCTTGGCGAAAAATGTCGTATCTGCTTCAGCATAAAAAAAATAAAAAAAATAAAAAAAATACCCTGCATTATGAATAAGTAAATCTGAATGTAATTCTCAATTAGCTTTCATACCAAACGTATTATACGTGCCAATAAATAAATAAATAAAAACTCTATTAGAAAGAAATCTAAAATTGGGGTACGTTAAAAAAGATTATGAAACAAAATTTGAAGAAATATGTTGGATTTTTAATATTGATAATGACGTCATTTTGTCATAGCTTAAGCAAATTTATTATTTAATATTTCTTTTGCTATTCGCGTGAAAATATTTTTTATTGTATGTCGTAAAATAAATCAACTCGAAATTTTTTTTGGCAACAATTAAAAATTAAAATAATTATTTTTAAAACTTTATTATAGAAGACATATCTATGCTATATACCAACGAGATATATAAATTAGAGTGCTGATTCAATGGATGAAGGATTAGCTTTCCGTGGTTCAAGATGAATCACATGACATGCTCGAATAGGTTGCTGTGTTTGGCCCTTTATCGCTATTTTGGCATTTAAAATATCAGTTCGACAAATTATCATTATTATTAGGTAACATGACAGTCCTATGACCGAAAAAATTGTTTTTAAAATAATTTTACACATATTTCACATTTTAATAAATAATAAAATACCTTTCTTTTCATCGTTTCTCAACAAACTTTAAAAGTGTTTATAAAACAAAATTTAAACTTTTAAAAAGCTAAATTTAACAACAAATAATAATTTTTCAACTATTTTTAAGCATTTTGTCGGTTAAAGTTCAACTACACGAAACAAAAAAGAAGTAAAATCAAAATCAAAATGGTTTAGAACAAAAGAATATTAAACTACGTAAAGTAAACAAAAACATTGAAACCGTTGCCATAGAAATGTACTGAAAATGAGCTGTTACCAAGGGAACCACCGAATACGCATGTGCAGGGAAAGCATATCACATGACTCATCTTGGACCTTCTCAAGGGTTACCATTTATCACTCTACAGTCGGCTGCAAAATTATTCGAGCACTAGCAATAATCCTTGCCAAAAAAAAGTACACTTAATACAGCTTTGTTAAATAAATCCTTATCGAGTCATGTTCTTAATCAGTCTAAGAACATGATTCGATAAGGATTTACTTAGCAAAACAGTCTTAAGTGTACTTTTTAAATATAGGAATTATTGGCTAGTGCTCGAATAATTTTGCAGCCGACTGTACTTTATAGATCTTGTTGCTATATACAGAAGATAAAATATAGATAAAGTTTTCCTTCCTTCCCCTCCTCTTGAGGACTGAATTTCTAAAATTCCAAAAATTGATTTTTAGATATTTGTGTTAGCTATATTTTAAAGCAAAAATTTTACGGATATCTGCTTTTTTTCTTTGAGATATAAAGGTTTTTGTGAAATCACGTTTTGCCCCTTGCCCCCCATTAGGGGCCGAGTTTCAAAAATTTAAGAAATTGGTTTTTAGGTTTTTACGTTAGCTATATTATGAAACAAAAATCTCACGTATATCTGTTTTTTTTTTTTTTTTTTTTTAATTTGAGATATGATTGTTTTTTTAAGAAATCACTTTTTGCGCATGCGAAATCACATTTTGCCACGCACCCCCTTTCGTGGACCGAATTTCCAAAATTCCAGAAATTGATTTTTAGGCATTTGTTTTAGCTATGTTTTAATGCAAAAATTTTACAGATATCTGTTTTTTTCTTTGAGATATGACGGCTTTTGTGAAATCACGTGTTGCCCTCCCCCCCCTCTTGGGGGACGAATTTCGCAAAATTGCTTCTTAGGGGGTGCTTACACTACATGTTCTAAAATCTGACCCAGTTTCGAGTCAGTAGCCCCATTAGATTTTGCTGTGCGTTGATGAGTTAGTGAGTGAGTGGGTGAGTAAGTGAGTGGAAGTACTCTTTTATATATATAGACTAGTATATAACCCGTCAAAAATGACGGAATGTGAACGATAAATCTTCAAAACGATGTTTAGATCATGATGGTTACCACGTGATCATTTAAATGTATTTTCAATTTTTTTTTATAAATCAAATGTGTTTCGATCTTTTATAATTTTCGTTCTTTGTGAGGTCTAACTGTAATAGAGACAGTGTCCGGAGATGAGAGAAGTCGTGTAGAGCCGCACCAGATTGTAAAAACGTGAGAAAAATGGAGGCTTTGGCCTTTATCACGGTTCTGTGAGGTCTAATTGCAACGTTTCCGGCTGCAATCTTTAAGAGACAGTGTCCGGAGATGAGAGAAGCAGAGCTGCCAACCAAATCCGGCAAATTGTTAGTACCGCCTCTTTTTCTACACCACTTAATTTTTAGAGAAATTCTCTTCAAATGTATCTACAATGAATTAAGAAGAAAAATACTCTAAAAATTAAGTGGTGAAGAAAAAGGGGCGGTATACTAACAATTTGCCGGATTAGGTTGGAAGCTCTGGAGAAGCCGTGTAGAACCGCACCAGATTTTAAAAACGTGAGAAAAATGGCGGCTTTGGTCTTTCTCATGGTTCTGTGAAGTCTAATTGCAACGATTCCGGATGTAATCGTTAAGAGACAGTGTCCGGAGTTAAGTGAAGTCGTGTTGAGCCGCACCAGATTGTAAAAACGTGAGAAAAATGGCGGCTTTGGCCTTCCTCACGGTTTTGTGAGGTCTAACTGTAATAGAGACAGTGTCCGGAGATGAGAGAAGTCGTGTAGAGCCGCACCAGATTGTAAAAACGTGAGAAAAATGGAGGCTTTGGTCTTTCTCACGGTTCTGTGAGGCCTAACTGCAACGTTTCCGGCTGCAATCTTTAAGAGACAGTGTCCGGAGATGAGAAAAGTCGTGTAGAGCCGCACCAGATTGTAAAAACGTGAGAAAAATGGCAGCTTTGGGCTTTCTCACTGTTTTGTGAGGTCTAACTGCAATAGAGACAGTATGCCCGGAGATGAGAGAAGTCGTGTAACGCCGCACCAGATTTTAAAACAATATACAGTATATAATTATTAACACATCACATTAGCAAGTTAATTGTGTGATACATTATTTGTATCATACAAGGATGGAAAGCGTTTGCTGACGATGACGCGAATTCAATGATTTTTCTTCACCCAAAAGTGTTCACTTCAAATGGAAAGCGTTAGCTGACGATGATGGGTGTTCAATTATTTTTATTAACCCAAAAGTGCTCAACGCGCCTAAAGAAGTTTTCACTTCAAAAATTTTACCCGATCAACAAATATGAATGACAATAAAAAAACTGCTGGTTGACAAAAAATATAGGCCCGACAACACAACAGCAACAACACATCCCAGTGTTCCAGTGAGTGCTCTATACGCAAGCGAAGTGTGACGTCGCTGACCGTCCATGTATGTAAGAAAATGATTTCCTATGTTAATCGCCCATTGGAGTTTTTGTAAAAAATTATTAAAAATCGAGGAAAATTATTTCCCGATTTTAATCCCCATATTTGGGTATATATATGTATTAGTTATCATGTGCATATGTTAGATTGAGTTATTTTGCTGTCAAATTGACAAAATTTTAATTTTAAATTTCAAAACTCTGTTGTCCTTGGCGTTTTTGTATTTGGCGATCAAAAACGTACTACGAAAATATACATGCCAGATGTATATTTTCGTAATTTGTGTTGTGCGAAATATTGTTTCATATTATTCCTTACTCTCTTAATATAAATTTTTAAAATAACCATGATTTTTGAAAGGAATTAAATTATATTCGCCAGATAAATTGGCGATATATATATATATTTTTTTTCTGCCAAGGATGACCGATATCAAATCTATTCCGCTGCAACATATTAGTATTTTATATCAGATACTTTATTTAGACATTTGAAAACAAATTTCACTTCAAATTATAATAGAATATTTATCATTTTCCTTTTAATTAGTATATTAGTTGGATATTTATTGTGTAATATCATCCTTTGAAATGAAATGTTTATGTTTTCAATGGAATATGGAAGTTTTTTGAAATTTAAAGTTTTGAAATTTAAAATTCAAATTTTATCAATTTTAGAACAAAAACAACTTAATCTAACGCATGCACATGATAACTAATACATATCTAAACCTAAATATGGGGATTAAATTCGGGAAATAATTTCCCTCGATTTTTAATAATTTTTTACGAAAAATCTATTGGGCGTTTAATATAGGAAATATTTTTCTTGCATCCACGAACCTGCCAGTGACGTCATCACTTCGCTTGCCTATTTAAAGTCCTCATAATAAGAAAAAACGATTCACTTCATTTTACCAAAATACTTTTTTTTAAGACTATCGTAGATCCTGTTTTCAAATTTTCTAACTAACTATCCAATAACTACAGACACTCCATGCTCACCCAAATTCACCTCTACTTGATACCTCCAACCAGCTATCTCACCCTCAACATCGCCAAAATATCCAGGATCCAGCTAGGGACTTTCTCATTCTCAACCGAACATTTTACCTTGACTCGACATTATCACATTAGACTACTCTAATTTCAATACTCATTTCAACTGGTGACTTTTACTTGCCCAACCAAACATTCTATCCCAACTATCATTTTACACTAATTTCAAAACTAAAATCAACTGGCGGCATTTACGTACTAAACTCGGCGCCAATCATACCTTACAATGTAAACAAATAATAAAGTTTGATAAAAATATTTAAAGGCTTTAATGCGTTTTTACAAATATTTTAAGATTTTTAAGGCTTTAATATGTTTTAGAAATATTTTAAGCGTTTTTTTAATGAAACAGTCAAAGAGTCGTTCATTCGGAATTAAAAAGTTGTCCATTTGGAATTTGTATTTTCTGAATGGCAACAGTTCTGGTTTGTTTTTATTTGGTCTTGCTTTGTTTATAATCATGAAGTTACATAATTCTATTTATAGGTTCATGTTTATAATAGCCAGTGATCCGTTATACTTAATTTAGAGATTTAAACATTACAATTGAATAGTTTTTCAAGGTTTTATAGGAAATAAGAATATGTGCGATACAAAACATGTATGAAAATGATATGTATGTTTCCTAAGTTGAATTAAATAAACGAAAAAAAAATGGCTGCCAAAAGTTTCTGTTTTGAAGCGGTACTAACCGGATTCGTTCATGACAAATGAGGATCATTATATATATTAATAATAAAAAATGTCGTTAAAAAATGAAATTTGTCAAAATATAAGTTTAAATTCCCGCTATACGCGAGCGAAGTGGTGACGTCACTGGCCATCCGTGGATGTAAGAAAAAGATTTCCCATGTGAATCGCTTATTGGATTTTTTGTAAAAATATATTAAAAATCGAGGAAAATTATTTCCCGATTTTAAATCTCATATTTGGATATAGATATGTAATAATTATCGTGTGCAAGCATTAGATTAAGTTGTTTTTGCTGTAAAATTGATAAAATTTGAATTTCAAATGTCAAAACACTAGACAAAAAAAAGAAAAAAAAAATGACAAACTTCCATATTCGATTGAAAACATAAACATTTCATTTCAAAAAATGATATTTACACAATAAATATCCAACTAATATACTAATTAAAAGGAAAATGATAAATATTCTATAATATTATTTAAATTTATTAAAAACATTTTAAATTACCTTACTAAATAATCCTTAAGAGTTGGCGATATGTTTCGGCCTTCATCCGAGGCCATCTTCAAAGCCCGATGGCATAAACAATGATCGTCGGTTGCTCCTTCTTCTTTTATAATTTCGCCGCTCTTCTTTTCTTCAGTTCTCTTCCTTTCTCAGGGTCGGTTTCCATTCAGGTGGAATTATGCTATGCTCGATGTCGTTAATTGCGTTTTGCGTTGATAGGATTTGTATGGCTTCTCTTTTCAGTGCGTACTTGTGCGAATTGAAGGTTGAAATTTTTTGAAAGTTAATAGAGTTAGTATCAATAGGATTAGTGATGTTATGTCTAGAGAATGCTGTGGATGGTTTGTTAAATTTAAGGTCGCTGAGGTGTTCGTTTATTCTACCTTTAATTTTTCTCTTGGTCATCCCAATCACGGAGTAAAAAGACAGGAGAAGAATGTAACGCTGAAATTTTGTGATGTTGTTTTCTAATGTTTACAGATGGCGCCAGCGTGCAATCCTTCCTTCTCTCCAAATTCCGCAATAATATTCAATGGGGAAATGTCTCGTTTTAATTATTTTTTTAAAAATAATATCAAGCTGAAAAAATTTCGATTGAAAGCAAATTTCATTAAATAGAGTATTCTAACCAACATGTTTTTTTTTAAGAGCCATTTTATACTAATTTTACTTTGAAAGAAAGCTTTTAAAAAATGACGATTCTTATGAACCGAAGCTAGCTAAAACAGACAATTGGGAGGAAGGAGAATGGATGAAATTTTGTAAAGAAAAAAAAATAAACTTACTTTAGGTGCAGAAAACACGAACTCGGACTTTATTTTTCTCCTAGGGCTTTTTTTTTTTGTTTTTCTTATCACTATCATAGCCTGTTTTACAAGTAGGAACGAAGCATTTATTTGAAACATCTGAATTATGCAGTTTTAAGAACTTGCAAAGAAATTAAATTGCTTAAAATAAAAAATTTTAAATGTACTTCAGCAAAATTCTATTGAAAACAACAGTATATCCGCGCCGAAGTAGGGAGGAATGACAAGTGGCGCCCTCAATATTTACCAAAAATTTAGATCACAGTTTCGTAGCTTTCTCCCATTGGACCTTCAACTCCTATTAATATTACTCCGTGATCCCAATGTAGCTTGCTTTGTTATGGTCGTGGTCTTGAAAATTAATTTTGTTGATTCCGGCGGTTTGATTAAAGGGGATGGGATCTTTTTCGTTTCGGATTCGTTGGAAAATGTTTTTATCTGGTTTTATAGGGATGTTAACGTTGTATTTTTTAGCTTCATTATGGATTTTGACAGACGCGCCATTACAGTAGGGAATAGAGGAGGTGAAAGAAGGTTTTGTTTTTTGTGCGTTTGTGATCTGGTTGAGTGATTTTATTCGTTTTTTATAGAATTTATCAACAAGTTTTGGGTTGTAGTTAGCTTTCTTGGCGATATTTTTGATAAATTTTAATTCGGTATTTTAGAAGGGATTTATTAGAACATATGATGATGGCACGGTTTATATAGGATCTTAAGGCAGCGTATTTATATGGAAGGGGGGTGTTACATTTATTGTTTATGATTTCATTATTATTGGTAGCTTTGTGGAAAACGGTGGTGTCGATTGTATGGTTTTGATTTTTGGTGATGTAGACGTCCAGGAAATTTAGGCTATTGTTCTTTTCGGTTTCATTTGTGAATTTAATGAGGGGATCAAGTTTGTTAAGATCTGAGAGAATATGTTCAGGGTTAGTATTTTGGGGGGTGGTGGTGAATACGTCGTCTACATATCGGACCCAGAGTTTGCAATTTTTAATAATATTATTTGCGGTTTGTTCAAAAAATCTTAATTTTAGTTCGGCAATAATCCCTGAGATCGGAGACCCCATGGGCACGCCCTGAGTTTGCCTGTAAAAATTACCACTAAAAGAGAAAAATGAGTTGTTAGGGATTATTGCCGAACTAAAATTAAGATTTTTTGAACAAACCGCAAATAATATTATTAAAAATTGCAAACTCTGGGTCCGATATGTAGACGACGTATTCACCACCCCCCCTCAAAATACTGACCTATATCCTTCCATAGACATTGCCGAAATTAGTAAAATTATCCACGAAAGAATTATTAACCAATTTGGCGACAACAAAAGCAGTATTACTTTAATCCGTACAAGCAATCTCAATCTAAACAACTCCTTTTTCTCTTTTAATGGTAATTTTTACAGGCAAACTCAGGGCGTGCCCATGGGGTGTCTGATCTCAGGAAATATTGCCGAACTAAAATTAAGATTTTTTGAACAAACCGCAAATAATATTATTAAAAATTGCTAACTCTGGGTCCGATATGTAGACGACGTATTCACCACCACCCCCCAAAATACTAACCCTGAACATATTCTCTCAGATCTTAACAAACTTGATCCCCTCATTAAATTCACAAATGAAACCGAAAAAAACAATAGCCTAAATTTCCTGGACGTCTACATCACCAAAAATCAAAACCATACAATCGACACCACCGTTTTCCGCAAAGCTACCAATAATAATGAAATCATAAACAATAAATGTAACACCCCCCTTCCATATAAATACGCTGCCTTAAGATCCTATATAAACCGTGCCATCCTCATATGTTCTAATAAATCCCTTCTAAATACCGAATTAAAATTTATCAAAAATATCGCCAAGAAAGCTAACTACAACCCAAAACTTGTGGATAAATTCTATAAAAAACGAATAAAATCACTCAACCAGATCACAAACGCACAAAAAACAAAACCTTCTTTCACCTCCTCTATTCCCTACTGTAATGGCGCGTCTGTCAAAATCCATAATGAAGCTAAAAAATACAACGAAAACATCCCTATCAAACCAGATAAAAACATTTTCCAACGAATCCGAAACGAAAAAGATCCCATCCCCTTTAATCAAACCGCCGGAATCTACAAAATTAATTTTCAAGACCACGACCATAACAAAGCAAGCTACATTGGGATGACCAAGAGAAAAATTAAAGATAGAATAAACGAACACCTCAGCGACCTTAAATTTAACAAACCATCCACAGCATTCTGTAGACATAACATCACTAATCCTATCGATACTAACTCTATTAACTTTCAAAAAATTTCAACCTTCAATTCGCACAAGTACGCACTGAAAAGAGAAGCCATAGAAATCCTATCAACGCAAAACGCAATTAACGACATCGAGCATAGCATAATTCCACCTGAATGGAAACCGACCCTGAAAAAGGAAGAGAACTGAAGAAAAGAAGAGCGGCGAAATTATAAAAGAAGAAGGAGCAACCGAAGATCATTGTTTATGTCATCGGGCTTTGAAGATGGCCTCGGATGAAGGCCGAAATATATCGCCAACTCTTAAGGATTATTTAGTAAGGTAATTTAAAATTATTCTATAATAATTTGAAGTCAAATTTGTTTTCAAATGTCTAAATAATGTGTCTGATATAAGATACTAATATGTGTTAGAGGAATAAATTTCATATCTGCCATTGATGGCGGAAAAAGAAAATCGCCAAATTATCTGGCGAACATATTTAATTCCTTTCAAAAATCATGGTTATTTTAACAACTTTTATTAAGAGAATAATGAATAATATGAAAAAACATTTCGTGCAACACATATTACGAAAATATACAAATGGCATGTATATTTTCGTATTTCGTTATCGATCGTCAAATAGAAAAAACGCCAAGGATGACAGAGTTTTGAAATTTAAAAGTAAAATTTTGTCAATTTGACAGCAAAATAACTCAATCTAACTCATTCATACGATAACTAATACATATCTATACCCAAATACAGGAATTAAAATCGGGAAATAATTTTCCTCAATTTTTAATAATTTTTTACAAAAAATCCAATGTGTGCTTAACATAGGAAATCTTTCTCTTGCATCCACAGATGGTCAGTGACGTAACACTTCGCTTGCGTATTTCCTGTAGCGGTATTCCCGCACGCCACAGTCGATTCTGGAGTCCCAGTGAAGTCTCTTACCTGCTTTTTACTCTCTGCTTTTTTTTTTTTGTTCATATTTTTTATGGACTACTTGGCTCAAGGTGGCTGTCATAAAAAAAAAAAAAAAAAAAAAAAAACTAGTATGTTGTGGCCACCACAAGACTTTCTTCTATATTTTCCTATATACATATTCAATCAGTAACAATATTAAAAAAAAAAAAAAAAAAAAAAAAAAAAAAAAAACTATTTTTTTTTCTAAGTTTTTTTTGTTAAAAGTAATACATATTCAACCAGTAACAATATTTAAAAAAAGTCGATAACTTTGTTTAAAATTATCACAGATTTATAGTTCAACCATTCGTTTTAAAGGTATTGACGAGATCTTTCGAAATATACCCATCTTGAAAATTTACTCCCCCCGGGGGGTACTTCCCTCCCAGGGGGGGAACCGGAGCCACCACATACACAAAATTGTTTTCGTAGTTAACTACTATTATTATCAATAATTCATATTAATTTTACAATCACAAGTTAAAAATATCTCTCATTATGTACATTTATACAAATTTTGTCCTATACTGCCATGTTAAAAGTTTACATAAAATGCGATCACAACGCCATCTGCTGGGCGATTGATCCCAAAATCTAATCAGACACTTTCCATGTCAGGGTCCAACTATACACCAAGTTTGGTTCATTTTCATTTATCGGTTCGTGAGATACGGTGAAAAATACGAAACTTTGCGATCACAGCGCCACCTGCTAGATGATTGATCCCCAAATCTAATCAGCACCTTGCCCCGTCAGCTTCCAACTATATACCAAGTTTGGTTGAATTTCGTTCATTGGTTCGTGAGATGCGGTGAAAAATACGAAAATTTGTCCTATACTGCCATGTTAAAAATTTACATAAAATGCGATCGCAGCGCCACCTGTTGGGCTATTGATCCCCAAATCTAATCAGCACAATGCCCCGCCAGGGTCCAACTATATACCAAGTTTGGTTGAATTTCATTCATTGGTTCGTGAGATACAGTGAAAAAACGAATCCACAGACAGACAGACAGACAGACAGACAGACATTTTTTAAAAACTATAAATTCGTGTTCAGGACATCCCAAAACGTGTAGATCCGTCAAAAAACGGAGGTCGAAAATTTTCGCGAATCCAATACTTTCTCTATATTACATATAGAAGAAAGTAAAAAATAAATAAAAAATAAATAAATAAATAAATAAATAAAAGTTCCTTGGCAAAAAATGTCCTTTCAGTATCAAAAGTTAAAAAAATACCCAGGATTATCAATAAATATAGGTCTTTATTATAGATCTGAATTAGCTTTCATTTTATTATTATTTAATTTTGATAATGATGTCATGCGCAAGCGAAGTGATGACGTCACTGGCCGTTCGTGGATGCAAGAAAAATATTTCCTATGTTAAACGCCCATTGAATTTTTTGTAAAAAGTTATTAAAAATCGAGGAAAATTATTTCCCGATTTTAATCCATTTATTTAGGTATACATATGTATTAGTTATCATGTGCATGCGTTAGATTAAGTTGTTTTTGTTGTAAAATTGATAAAATTGGAACTTTTATTTGAAAACTCTAGAAAAAAAAAATGGCAAACTGCCATATTCGATTGAAAACACAAACATTTCATTTCAAAGGATGATATTTACACAATAAATATCCAACTAATATATTAATTAAAAGGAAAATGATAAATATACTATCATAATTTGAAGTCCAATTTGTTTTCAAATGTCTAAATAAAGTATCTATATAAGATACTGATATGTTGCAGCGGAATAGATTTGATATCGGTCATCCTTGGCAAAAAAAAAAAAAAAAAAAAAAAAACGCCAAATTATCTGGCGAACATAATTAAATTTCTTTTCAAAAATCATGGCTATTTTAACAACTTATATTAAGAGAGTAATGAAAATAATATGAAACAATATTTCGTATAATACATATTACGAAAATGTACATCTGACATGTATATTTTCGTATTACGTTTTTGATCGCCAAATACAAAAACGCCAAGGACAACAGGGTTTTAAAATTTAAAATTAAAATTATGTCAATTTGACAACAAAATAACTCAATCTAACACATGCACACGATAATTAATACATATCTATACCCAAATATGGGGATTAAAATCGGAAAATAATTTTCCTCGATTTTTAATAATTTTTTACAAAAACTCCAATGGGCGATTAACATAGGAAATCATTTTGTTCATCCACGGACGGTCAGTGACGTCACACTTCGCTTGCGTATTTTGTCACGTGCCTAAAGAAATTTAATATTTAATATATTTTATTATTATTATTATTATTATTATTATTATTCGCGCGAAAATATATTTTATTATATGTCGAAAAATAAATTAACTCGTAAACTTCTTTGGCAAAAATTAAAAAGTAAAATAAATGATTTTAAATCTTTATAATAGAAGAAATATCTATATTATATAGAAGATATAGTATAGATAACGTTTTGCTTCCTCCCCCTCCCCTTGGGGACTAAATTTCTAAAATTCCGAAAATTGGTTTTTAGGTATTTGTGTTAGCTGTACTTTAAAATAAAAATTTTACTGATATATGTTTGTTTTTGTTTGTGATATAAAGTTTTTTGTGAAATCACGTTTTACCCTCTGTCACCTCTTAGGGGCTGAATTTCTAAAATTCCAAAATTAGTTTTCAGGTTTTTATGTTAGCTATATTTTAAAGCAAAAATTTCACTGGTATTTATTTTTTTCATTGATATATGAAGTTTTTTTGTGAAATCACTTTTTGCCCATGTAGAATCGCATATTGACACGCACTCTCTCTTGTGGACCGAATTTCCAAAATTCCAGAAATAGATTTTTAGGTATTTATGTTAGCTATGTTTTAAAGCAAAAAAATTACGGATATATATATCTGATTTTTTGTTTCAAGATATGAAGGATTTTGTGAAATCACGTTTTCCCCTCCCTCCCCTTCGGGGGCGAATTTTGTAAAATCGCTTCGTAGTGGATGTCTACGTAACAGAAGAAACGTTGTCACAAAATTTCATGCTTCTACGTCCAGGGGTTTGGGCTGGGCGATAATGAATTACTCACTCACTCACTCAAGACAAACGATTTTATATATATAGGTTATAATCACTAGCAGGATTTTCCCGCTTCGCTGATCACGATATTTAAGTGAATTCTGAAAATTCTATATCATTTTTATTAAAATCTCAAAATCTCAAACATTAAAGAAAAAAAAAATACTGAGATAGTTTGGGTCATGTTTAATTTTGGAAACATGTTTATTGCCCCCCGCCTAAAAATGCAAAAAATGGGGGAAATTTCGCAAGATTAAACTTGAAAACTGTTTTTTTTTTTCTTTTTAATGAGTTCCTCGCTTTAAGGGGGGTAAGGAGCATTTTCCCAAAATTCCTTTATATTGCATGTTGCATACACATAACCAACCGATACGTCAAAAAATCGCCTTTCTGAGATAATTTGGAGAAGAATTATGTTTGAGAACGTGTTTTACTCTCCGAACTTAAAGGGATGAAAGGGGAAGGGGGATTTTGCAAAATAAATTTATATTACGTGTTGTAGCTTTTCTAAGGTAATTTGGTGTAGATTTAATCTTGAAAACGCGTTTTGTCCTTCCAGCTTCCACCTACGAAGTGTGTGTGTGTGTGTGTGTGTGTGGGGGGGGTTATTAAATAATTTCGCAAAATCACTTTGTTGTGTGTGTATTGGATACGCATAATCAATCGACACATAAAAAGAAAACGTGTTTCCGCCACCGTATTAAAAGGAGAAGGAGAAGGAGAATTTTTCACAGAATTCTTTTATAGTGCTTGTTGGGTACTCATAACTAACCTACTCATAAAAATTAATCTTACTGAGATAGTTCGGACCATGTTTAAGCTTGGATACATGTTTATTGACCCCCGCCTAAAAATGCAAAAAAGGGGGTAAATTTCGCCAAACTCCGTTAAATTTGCTGTCGGATACACGTAAATAATCAGTACACCAAGATTCGTATCCACAGCTCCTATAGATTTCCCAGGAGAAATTTAAGTCTAAAAGAGAGGGTCTTGAATTTGCCCCCTCGTAATGCCAACAAAAACATCGAAAATCACAAAAAGCACAAAATGAGTTTTTTGGAAATATTCTAAAAAGTATACATGGCTGTTTTCAACATCTTTGTACCACTTTTGATAGCAATCTGCTCAATAATCTGAAAATTACAAATTTTCCCGTGAAAGTCGATTTCCCCCCCGTCCTCCCGCCTTTTAAAAATAAAAATTTTTAAAATCGAAGATTTTTTTTCTTGTCTTGTACTTTAGTCTAGTCTACTCATATGCAATTTCTTCATTGTGAAATAATTTGGAGCTGAGTTATGCGTACAAACGTGCATTTGTTTCTGCCCCCCCCTCTTCCCTAGTGGAGGAACGGAGGGAATTTTGCCAAAGTTGATAGATATAATATTAAGTTGTTTACTGACCTAAATTCCTGCCAAGTGTCAATTGATACCGTCCTGCTATTCTCACGTGATACCCAGACAAATGAAGCCTTAGAGACATACAGACGCAGCAACCCCCACACACAGACAGACACACACAGAAAATTTTCTGAAGTCATTTTTGGCCTTCATGATGAGTAAAGATATTATAATTTTTTTTAATTCTGAGAAATTTACAGGCAGCCCGATTTTATTAAGATAGATTTTAACTTTTTTCTTTCTTTTTACCTTTTCCCCTACTTTAGCAAAATGTTTTGAAAATAATTTGACTGTCTATAGCAATAGCCGAGAAAACTAGTTGGCATAGGTGGACTTTGCTCAGTTCCCCATCATAGGTACATTCTCATAAATTTCTAGTGTAAGACATATTATATTCATGTAAAAGAATTGAATTTGATCAATGCTTGATACAGTGATAGAATTAAATTCCCACTTAATAGGCTACCCACCATTTAGTTCGATATATTTATCTTATTTTAATCTATTAATTTATTTTATTTGGGTCAATTTCGTAGTTTAACTTTCATGCTAATATTTCCAATGTAACAATCCCCAAAATGCATATTTATTTGGAATATCGCTCAATTTGGATATGTTTATAAATTCTTAACCACTTCACCGGCCACTGTAGTGTGTGGAAGACTACATTTACACCAAGTTATTTCGGGATGGCCGGTGAAGTGGTTTTCTTTCTTTTCTTTCTTTCATTTTTTTTTTTTTTTTTTTTTTTTAAGTTCTTTTTTAAAAAAATATTTCCATTTAAAAGTCAGATTGTTTTGAATCTAAAAGATGTTTTATCGCAAGCAACAGTGATTACATGTTCTATAAACAGTCCTAAAAGTTATGTAAAACGAGGATTATATTTCCCAGGTAACATTTTTAAAAATATTTTATTATTTCGTACTTTTTAAGTAATTATTTTTGTAAAATGCTTATAACTGCTATATTTAATTATTTACATTTAAATTAGTTTAAATATATCATATTATACCATATATTAATTTCAAGAGATTCCATGATTATTTATGGGAGTTGAAACGAGTATAGACAGACAAAAAAACTGAAATCATAAACACTTCTGAACTTTGTTGGAAAGTTCTAATAACAAGATAAAAATAAATTTCAGCAGTAGTGTTTTTCACAAGTTTTGCTTGCTGTATCTTTAATAATAATAATAATTAAATATTTATATCCAAAACAAATAATCGCCAATAACGCGATGAATGCCAAAAAAGAAGGTAACCTTTTCACTACACTCAACTGTTTTATCTTGTCCACATTTTTTCACATTCTCATAATAAAGAAATGCTCCGTCCCCTGTTATAACAGGTCTATGGATTATATTGTTAAGAAGATTATATTGTTAAGAGACACATACTTGACGAGACGGATTAACCCTGGACGTTATATTTAACGCCCCAGCCCGCCCGTTTCCGCTCTTCGATGTCTTTTCCTAGTCAATTTTGTCCTTTTATTACTTCCGGTGTGAGCTGTTTTTTTTTCTTTTTTCTTTTTAACACACTTGACTCTGTGAGTTTTTTTGTTTTTCTTCTCGTGCTATTTCTATGGAGTTTTTAGCTCCCCCCCCCCTCTTTTTCTACATTCTGAACTGCTCTCCAACCCGCCCGTTCCCGCTGTTTAATGTCTTTTTTTAGTCAATTTTGTCCTATTATTACTTCCGGTGTGAGCCCTTTTTCTTTTTTTTTTTTTTTTTAACACACTTGACATTCTGACTTTTTTTGGTTTTCTTCCCATGCTATTTCTATGGGTTTCTAGCTTTTTTCCCCTCTTTCTCTACATTCTAAAGGGCGGTGGTTCCCGCCCGCCCACCCCTACCGAGACACATACTAGGCGAGACGTATATTTAACACTCCAGCCCGCCTATTCCCGCTCTTCGATGTCTTTTTCTAGTCAATTTTGTCCTTTTATTACTTCCGGTGTGAGCCTTTTTTTTTTTTTTTTTTTTTTAATTTTAACACACTTGACATTGTGAGTTTTTTTGGTTTTCTTCTCATGCTATTTCTACGGAGTTTTAGCTTCCCCCCCCCCCCTCTTTTTCTACATTCTGAAATGGCGGTTGTGGTGCAAATGTGAAAAGTGAAATAAAATAAAACAAATAAATAGAATGAACTTACCGTAACTAATATAGTATTGACTTCATCGTGCAGATCTTCGAAGGTAAACGAAGGATCATTTAAATGTTGGTTAAGGAGTATGTATGTAAAGGATTTTCTAAAATGCTTGCTGAAATTATTTGTATCCTCAATTATTGTAAGCAAGCTGTCTGTAGTTTCACTGGAAGCCATGTAATTTTTCATATCGTTTATTAACTGCAAGGTAAAACAAGAATGATTAGCAAACCCATGTGAAATTTTAGCACTGTATTATTTATCTGTAAAATTTGAAACTCATAAATATTACACTTATACTACCCATAAATATTATTTCATCACCTAACTGAAATTCAAATTTACCAGAAGTCAAATTATTATTAGAGCCAAATTAATATTTTACAATAGTGAAATCAAAATAATTGAAAGATAAGTTTCAAAATAAAATTCATGTTTGACGACCCAGTTTTCATACTTCCATACTACAGTTTTAGTATAGAACCCTCATGACGCGTTTTTAAAAATTTTTCGCCATGTTTTAACATATTTTTTGTTTATACATATATATATATATATATATAATTCCTGTTTTTATTATACTTTTTACGAATGCGCTGTTTTGGTCAATTTATGATAATAATTTGTATTCTGTATGTAGCTTTAAAGTATTGCTAGGTTTAAAACGACGCTTGCAATGTTTCTTAAGATGCAATTTTTAAAAATACGTTTTTCCATAAAATAATGATAATATGATAATCTTAAAATAACACAAGTATGCGAAATTATTATTTCAATTTCTTTTTTTCAATGCATTAAGTGTCTCTAATGTATTTTGATAACTGAATTTAGAAATGCTTGTTTTTTCTCCTATCACGTAAGGGTTTTTCGCAAAGTAAGGATGAATATAGGAAGAAATAACACATATGCTATAAAAAATTCGAAACTATTTATGTATAAAATACATTTAAATATGCTATTATTTACCCATTACATTTTAAATATGTTTCTTTGCATCGAAGCCCCCTTTACTCAGTATAACCAACACCTCCTGTAATAATGCCTTCGAGCTGAGCTCTACGTCATGGAAGATCGGCCGATTTTATCCAATCAACACTTCCTATGATACATGTTGGATCATGGGGATTGTATGAAATCGGTCGATCTTTCGTGACGTAGAGCTCAGCTCGGAGGCATTATTACAGGTGGTGTTGGTATAACTATAGTATCTCCCCAGAACTAGATTTGGCGATTTTTCTTTGGCGCTGTTTTGAAAGATAACAATGACGTTCTGGATTCTTTGCAGTGTAATATGGCAGCCCTACGTGCTGTTTATTTCAGATTTTATGATTTATGACATAGCTTATGATTTTATTATTTATCGTTTAAGATTTTTAGATTTTTAATGTAGCCATAATCGCCAAAAATAAATCGTCAAATAAAGGATATATTGTGAGGAAGAAGATATATTTCTGATGTCAGGGGATGACATCAACTGAATTTTGTGAATTGACACTGAAATGAAGCACGATATGACTGTTTATTGGAATATTTATATGTGTGAGGTTAGGTTTGCACCGCAGATTAACCCGGCCAAAAGTGAAAATCAGTGGTTGCGTCAAGGTTGCCAAAGTTGGTGAAAGCCTTTGCACTAGGAAAAAGAATCATGCTGAGCATGCTGCTACCAGTGAAACTATTATCACGAGTATGGAATGCGATTAAATGATCATAACAGTGCTTTCGAATGATTTATTTATTTCAGAGAAGATGAAATGGGTATGGGTTGTGGTAGGAATTGGAAACGGAAGGTTTCTGGAACTGTGAACAATAACTACGCACGCCTTTATAAAAAATGGTGGCACTGGGAAGCTAATCTCGTACATTTCGTCGGCAGGTGAGGGGTTAAAGGCCTACTATTGCCAGTAGTTACGTGTTTAAAAGGTGAGCTTCGGACTTTGCGAAATTTAACAAATAAATATGTTTAGAAGTAGCTTTGGTTTGCTGGGAAAACGGGTTCAATGTAAAATGCAAAATATTTTGCGTATAAAAGGAATGTTAAGATTGTTCTTGGTGTTCATATTGGGTTCAGCCTTAGTGCTGACTTAGCTCCAGTTCAGTTCTGGTTGTATGAGCAGTCCAGTACGACAGCGGCAATTTGATGTTTTGTTGTTGTTGTTGTTGTTGTTTGTTTGTTCGTGATAGTTCTTGGAGTTAATGCATCTAAAGTATTATACTAAACATAAGAAGCATTGTCAGCTTTGGTACTTTATGGATTTTTCAGTTGTTTTTAAGGAATGAGTAATATTAATTCAATGATTGTTTTAAAAATAAGTGAAACTGTTGTCCAGTGACTTTTATTAATCTGTAAGAGATTGAGATCATTTATTGTTTCTGTTTAAGTAAACAATATAGGGTATTTATGTTTTATGAGTCGACTAGGAAACTACAGTCAATTCTCTGCTCGATTAAGAGTTTAAATTAAAGTTTTCTGCTAAATTTGAAACTGTTTTTGTATTCGATTGATTTATCGTACGGGAGGTATAGGCCGATATCACGAAAGCGTACAAGATATAACTCCCAATCGGCGTCAATCCTCACAAATATATTTCAACTTGTTTAGTGCAATCTATAGCCATTAAACTGCACCACCCAGAAATTTAACCCATAGATTTAACGCATTAAAAAAATTTTGTAAATTTCGTTTGTCCGATTCAATAAAATGTTTTAAGTAGTATTCACATATCGTACCCCATAAGAAACGTGACATAACTGAAAAATGCAGTATTTTCAAAAAATCAACTTAAATAGTACTGTAAAACTTTAAATACCCAGCAATAAAATTGATAGAATTGTCTCTCAGAAGAATAAATTGCGAAATAGAGAAGTGACGCCTTTTATGCACTTTGGGGCATTTCATACACATATTCTAGTGACAGAAATTCATATTTTACAATTTTTGACTTTGTCACTTTTTTTTTTTTTTTTTTCTTTTTTTTTTTTTTTTTTTTTTTTTGCTAGAGTACGATATGATACAGATATTGAATAACCGAGTCCGGATTTCCTCTTGATTTTTGCTGATAAAACTAGTACACTGTAAAAAAATATGCCCTATTTGCTGCCAGAAATCTTCTGTAATTTGAGAAAATACGCGTAATTTATGAAAAAATTACGTTGGGAGAACGTATTTTTTGTAATTGCAGAAAATTTATGGCAGCAAAAAGGACATATTTTTTACAGTGTATACGCACAGACAGAGAGATAGGCCACTAAAATCAGGATTTTCTGACCGAAGAGGCCTCAAAACTTATAATAACTAATTCTTAATTTCGGAAATCAATCCAAAATCAGTACTTTCTCTACTATCCAAGAGTGAAAGAGACTAGAAAGACAGTTTGAATTAAGTAAATTATGATGTAAGCAATTATTTATATACAGAACAACTTACTGTCGTTATAAATCCTTGGAATTCTTTTTGCTCTTTCAGAAATTTTCTGCCTAGTGGTGTAAACTTCAATAGGTATTTAGAATGATACCAGGGGTAAACAAGTCTTTCCACTGTCATATGACCTAAACTAAAGTTAATAAAGAAAGAAGTTACATCATCATATAATATAATATGTAGATGAGAGGAGGGTATTATGGAATATCATTTACATTTCTTAAAATAACTTTACTTGTTTTTAATAAAAATCCCCAAAATCTTGATGAGTACGTAGTGCAATCATTTGTAATGAATTGTCACTTAAAAAAAAAAAAAAAAAAAAAGGAACAAAAAATATTTTGTTGTTATAAAAAGTTTACTTTTAAAAAAAGTTACAAATGGAGGTTAATATGAAATAGTCAGGTAATATGAAATAGGTGGTTTAAACTGTTTAAACCACACAAAAACTAATTAGACTTCATAAAATCATCTTCGGAGAATTTTCTGTGACAGAAGATACATTCGGCATCTTTATTTTCCGTTTCTTTAGTTGAATACATGAAGTTGATTTCAGATGATACTATGAAATACCTAGTATTCCATAATACCCGATACGCAATCTTTAAAAATGAACTTTTAAATTGATGGACAAAATATTTTCAGCTAAAACACGACCAATATATAACAAAATACAATTCTTTGAGCATACATTATGCATAACATCAATGTTCAAATCACATGTGTACTAGTAAGTTTAAATAATTGAAAACTTACCTGAAAAAACTTTTGAAAATCACAGAACATACTTTGTTCTATAGAGAATGGTACGACAACAATAAGCGGTCGTTTCCTACTGTATTCTTTCTTGGGAATCTTTCTTGAGTAATTCATGGCATTTTGAAGAGACAGCAGCACCAACCAGAGCCGAAACCTCGGTATTGCATATTTCCCGACTATTCGATAATACGCTCCTCTCCTCTATTAATTTTCTAACAATGAACACTTTATTAGCTGGTCGTAGAATAAGATGCCTGGCCCGATTAATGTTAATATTTCAGATTTTTTTTTTTTTTTAACTAAGCAATAGACTTTAAACAGTTATGTAGCTGTCTGCAGTTTATGTAAACATTTTAGTTATGTAACTAAAAAGCTTCCTAATTTTATGTAACAAAAAACTTTTCTAAACTTCTCGAACCTTTTAGACAATTCTGGAGCCTTCTAAGAAATTCTAAAAGCTTTCTGGAAGCCAACATTTTCTACTATGAAGTTTCCAAAAGGTCCTAGGAAAGTTCTATGAAGTTTCTAGAAGAATCCTTTAAGATTTTACACTAAATTCATATTAAATAAATCTGATGACAGATAAAAGAATTTAATATAAAAATATTCTAATAATTATATATTAGTCGCAAATAAAAGTGAAAATTAACAAAAACAATCTCTCACATAATAATCTATCACAAAGTGGTCAAAGTGTTTCCCGAATAGGCAGATCCAGTAATGCAAAAAAGAAGGCTCGACAGATTTCTATAATTCCATTAATAATACATATACAGTCGAACCTCGTTAACATGAATCTTAAAGGGTATAAAAAATTTGTTCATGTTATCAGTAACTAATCTTCATATAACTAAAGTAATCTTCATTTTGACGGGGATTGTGGAAACAGTTCATGTTAAAATTAATTCACGTTAACAGTGTTCACGTTAACGAGGTTTGACTGTATATATATATACAGTGCGTTGTATGAATATAAACGCACCTTAGCTTTAAGAATTAGAATGGTATAGAAGTGCAATAAAAAAATATGAACAGGTGACACTTGATGCAAACTGTATGTGTTTATTCAAGAAATGAAAATATACGAATCAAAACAATGAAAGACCGATATGATTTTTTAGAAAATAATTTTATTGAATTTATGACAAAAATACGTGTTGCATGAATTTAAACGCACATGTAAAATATAAATAACTGAGTAACAAATACTGTATCTAATACTTTGTAAAGCCATCATGGGTTTTTAGAACAGCCAGTAAACGCCTTGGCATTGGCTAATATAGTGGCATGAGGTCATCCAAGCTGATTGTCTTCCAAGCTAATAGAATGGCCGATTTTAGTTCATCTTTCATGTTAAACTGCCTTTCGTTTACGTAAACACGGCGACCCAGAATACCCCATACGTTCTCCATTATGTTTAAATCGGGGCTTTTTGAGGGCTAATACAGAACTTTAATTTTATTGTCACGGAACCATTTTTTCACGATATGTGTTGTACATACAGATGCACAATCTTGCTGAAAAATGTAATTTCTTCCAGCTTTCTCGACTGCTTGACGGCGGAGGTTCCTTGTGAGCATCTGGACATAATCTACAGAGTTCATAGTGTTCTCCACGAACTCTAATTCGAAAATCCCTTTAAAACCTATGGCTGCCCGCACCATGACAGACCCACCTTCAGATTGACGTTTTGAACAGTACATTTCTTCGGTTCTGAAATCGCGCCAGTAGCTATGAAATTTGTCGAGATTAAACTTTTTTTCATCTGTGAAGATGACTTTTTTCCAATTTAGTCGATCTAAAATCCATTTTCTTGCCCATTCCAACCGCATATCTTTGTGCTTTTGAGTGAGGGGTGGTTTCGCCTTCATTTTCTTAAATTTAATGAATGTTGCAGATTTGATAGTTCTCCATTTGGTTGTCCGATGAACACCCAGCTTGTATTGAGCCTTTATCTTCGCACTGGAAATATTCTTATTCTTTGCAGCATTGCATATTCGAAGTTTGTCGTAACTGGTGAGCTTTCCTGTTCGCTTCTTATATGCTTTTTCCCCATAATTCGCTCCTTTCTCTATACAATTTCGCACAACACTTTCACTTCTTCCGATTCGACGCCCAATTTCACGATTGCTAAAGCCTTTACCACGCATTAAGTCGATTTTTATCCTCTCGTCTACTGTCAAAGTTTTCCCTCTTGCCATCCTGAACAAACTCCGTAAATTTCGCCCTCAAGCATTAAAACCGCTTTTAGAGAACTTTAGCAACACGACTATCTGTGTTTTAATTTAATTCCGGTGGATCTGTTAAATTTTAAACGCAAAATACAGAGTGCGTTTAATTTCGCGTAACAAACGAAAAAGAGTGAAAAATAAGAAAATGCTTAAACACTCATTTACATAAGCTTGCATCAGCCTAAACATACGTGCTCAAAGCACCTTATTCAGTTGTTAGTCACATGCAATAACTGTAAGTCAAATTCCTTCTTTTAAAATAAAAAAAAAATCTATTTCTGGTTATAGGAAAAGGTGCGTTTATATTCATGCAACGCACTGTATATACACACAAACCATTTGATGAAAATGCATCATTCACTTCTTAGCAAGTATATTCCCACTGTATTTATGTAATAACTTAAAATATGTTTCTCAAATTGCTGTATTTTAGGTGGCATTAAAGTCAGTTTTCTGTATTAAAGTAGTGACTGAACAACTTAATAACTGAACTAGATGCAAGAAATTCCAAAATATTTGAGGAAATTATGTTTATAATTACAGAAATACTTATACAGATTCACACTTATACTTACATAGATATCTTACAAAAGTTAATGACTTTAAATACTTTCTCTGAATCTTAAACACATTTCATTCACATTACACACATTTCATTCACATTTCATTCACATCTCTCTCTTTTTCTTTTACCTTATACGAAGTTTACGGAAGTATTGTAATCCGATTTTTAAAATGAATTTTGTAGCTCCCATTGTTGAAAAACGAATGGTGGTGAAATGTTCCAAATTTATATTTATGACTACCATGATGTTTGTTGCAAATCTCCAATTTTGTTCTTGACACAACTTTTCATTTTAGAGATATCTGCGATTTTACACGACTTTTCGGGACATCTGTATGTATGTGTGTATGTGTACGTATATGTAGGTGTAACTCGCATAACTCAAAAACTGTTTTGTGCTCAGATTTAATATGCAATTTTTTTTTGATCATCAAGAATAATTTGATACTTAATTATGATGAAGGCGAGTCGTATTAATCCTGGACGATATATTGAACTTCCCAGCCCGCCCGTTCCCGCTCTTCGATGTCTTTTTCTAGTGAATTTTGTCCTTTTATTTCTTCCGGTATCAGCCAATTTTTTTTTTTTTTTTTTTTTTTTTAAACACACTTGACGTTGTGAGTTTTTTTGGTTTTCGTCCCATGCTATTTCTATGGGCTTTTTAGCTCCCCCCCCCCTCTTTTTCTACATACTGAAGTGCGGTGGAATGTTCACTTCATTCGCATTCATGTTCACCGCACTTTAGAATGTAGAAAAAGAGGGGGGGGGAAGTTAAAACCCTCATAGAAATAGCATGGGAAGAAAACCAAGAAAACTCACAATGTCAAGTGTGTTCAAAAAAAAAAAAAAAAAAAGGCTCACACCGTAAGTAAGAAAAGGACAAAATTGACTAGAAAAAGACATCGAAGAGCGGGAACGGGCGGGCTGGGGCGTTAAATATATAGTCGAGGATTAATACGTCTCGCCTAGTATGTGTATTAGTGATGTCTATTATGTCTTATTCTTATAAAATTTATAAAATGAATAATTTGTTGAGAATTGATAAAAACATGTGTCTATTTGATCAAAAGAATGTAGCATCAACAATTATAAATTTGCATTTATTTTATTTTATTTATTTATTTATTTAAGAAATAATTTTGTTAATTTAAATAGATTGTTGTTCTTTCCGTCTCTCTCTCTCTCTCTTCTTGTGTAAAACATTTTTTATTTGATTTATTTCAATTTTATTTTGATTTACTTTAATTTCAGTCCAGCGATTAGTTTAGCTACATAAAATTTATAATGTATCTTTAATCAGTTAATTAACTTATTTTCTCCGGGCTTTTCACAAAGAGTGCCCAGTTATTATTATCGGAGTAGGAAAATTCCGGACCAGACTAATTATGTAGCTTTTCGCACGATCAACCCCATGGGTAAGTTCCAGACCAAACGTTGGTCCGGAATTTACCTATGCCTTTCCACTCTACTCTTGTAAACTGAGGGGTGTTTCACAAATAAAAATTAATTCGGTAACGATTGTCATAAGTGGTTTAACAATTTATACAGCTTAGTATTGTGTTCATAATTATAGTTTCAAAAATTACTAATCCATATTAGTGAGATTATCCAATTACTGTTGTACATTAAAATTAAAACTAAGTGCTATAATTTTCCAAAAGAACTGAAAATACATTTTTAAAGTGTAAATCCCCAAACAAATATTTAAAATGTATACATATTTTAGTCTAATATTAGTCTGAACATATTTAAAATTTTAAATAGTTAAAAAAAAAAAAAAAAAAAAAAAATCAAATAATGACAAACACTTTCATTAAAAGGTTAAGATAAATTAAATAAATACATATATAGTCAATAAAAAAAAAAAAAGCTTGAATTAAATTAAATATTATTACCTTGTACTATTCATTGGACAGTAGATAAACTTTTGTTTTCGCGTCAAATTTTCGAAATGGAGTTTTAGCTATATTGCACGTTTTGAGATACCATAATTCCGTAAACACACATTCTGTACACTTTATTATTACTGCTGCAATTGAGTTCTATGAAATCTGAGTATCATCTACACATTGATGGATGAAAGGTCATTCATAAGGAAATTAAAAAGAAAGGAAAATACATGACATTATAACCAAAACTACTATTTTATGCATATGCGTGTATTAAACTAACAGTACAGTACTGTATTAAACTTATGCTACAAAACATTTAAAAAGCGAAGATCCTCTTTTAAACTTGTGACTGATCCCTCGCGTTTTACGAATCAAAAAGAAAGTTCTTTCACCCAATCTAAAAAGCATTGGTAAATTCCGGACCAAATGCTGGTCCGGAATTTAACCATGGAATTGCTCGACTCCCCACTTTTGGTCCGGAACTTACCTACACCCATTATTATAATATCTAAATGTACAGTCGGGGAAAAAAAAACGCAACGCTCAACGTAACTTCGTTGCTAATCGATGTAGAAAAATGTAATAGGTACCACTCGACGGGGAATTGTGAGTAGTTTCAGAAAATGAACTGAAATTTTGAATTGGGGGTCGTCTACATATTAAAACGCGCACCAACTTTGATTTTTTCAATGGTAATGCCCCATTTTTCTTTTATATTTGAATTCCTGGGATCGCGACAACGCGAAAAAATATATTGGTTGTATATTTTACTTATTTTTTCACAGAGTTATAAGCATTCAAAGTTTGAAGGTGCTAATGTTAAATTCATATTTCAAACTTTTATTAATATCTTCACAAAAGATAACTTGATCGATTTAATTTTTTTTTTTACGAGATATAGTGAAGAAACCCAAACATAATTCATCATTTCTTTTTATTCTAAAAAATTTTTTTAATTCTGAAAAATATTAATAAATTCATATTCATAAAAATTATGAATTATGACCTATATTAATTTTTGCATAAAATGAATCCTAATGCTGAAAAATATGGGTGTGCAAAGTTGCAGCTCATTCCAGTTATTAGTTTTCGAGATATAAATAAATCTTTCTTTTGGAGTGGTTAAGGGGGCCGTCTCTTATTAAGTTTTGAATGAGATAACGAATCAAATCTTAAAAAATTACAAAGAAAATTAAACAAAATATTTATATTTTTTATTTACGAGTCAAATAATGTAACAACAACGTCAAACGCAAAGTAATGAAACAAAAATGACGATTTTTAGACATTAGTGTTAGCATCAAGAATTCCTGTTTTCTAAAGAAGACAAGCCCCGCCTTCATCGTTCTTCAAAACAAAACAATACAGAAAAATAAAGTAAATGTAACATTGAGTGGTGAATTCGTGTTAAACCCCTTATTTTATGTTGACACAAATATGCACAAGTGGTATTTTTACTTCATCGATTACTCGTGATAAATTTTGGAATCTTTTAAACGAACACTAGAAGAAAAAAATAACTAAATAGGCGGGGTTTAGTGTTTTAAATAGAAAAATAGGTTTAATGTAAAAATTGTCTATTAGAAAAAAACGAATGGAACTGGAATGCAAGGACTTGTAAAATCGTTTCTTAACTACCGTCATAGTTAAACTCATTTGCTTCATATATTGCTCTATTTTTATTTATTTATTTATTTATTTTGTAGTTGGGAGGATTATTATTTTAAAGATACTTTAGTCTTTAATATTTTATTAATATATTTTAACTTTATATATTTTTAAAAACAAACTTTATTTTTTATAAATATATTTTAACACTTTTTGCGACCGCAGGATTTTGTCATTTTGACTGTAAGATCCGCCTACAGGCACTATTCTCTCAAAATAAAATATTTCAGAACAATTTTTCTGTATTCACAATTATATTACAAATGGATATACATTATAATTATATTCTTTCTAATCAATTTATTTCTATCCATAGCATATTTTATTGCAAAACGATGAACACTGAGTACACATCTAAGAAATACGTAACACACAAGTTACGAAAGAAACACCCACTGACAGAGTTACAGATTTTCAAATGACGTGAATCTATGTCAACAGTCGCGAAAGGGTTAATTAAGAAATTATATTTTTATAGAAATTATAAAACGAATCGTACAGTTCCAAAGAGTTCAACTGACCCAAAACTGGTAAGTGCGATCAAAATTATTTAATATTTACTTCATGAACCCTTACAATAATTTATCCGAAAAGATTTAGTTTATGCATTGTATCTATATTATTTCATTTCCTATATGATGTTACACCTACGAAAGAAAATTTAAGCTTTATTGGTCATAAGTACAGCCATAATACACACTTTTACATGAAAAATATTGCACTTTTTTCAGAGAGTACTGTCTGGACCAGTCGGAAGTGTAATGTATTTAAATAGACCTAAAATTATCTAGTACTGAAGTATATACAAAGTACTGAAGTATATACAAATCTAAAAAACTGAATTCAGGATAATTAAGAGACTAGAAAATGTAAATGTTTTTTATTAATTTTTATAATTCTTTCTTTCTTGGAAGATTTCCGGTGTGAAACATTAAAATTTTGTCTATTTCTTATAGGATCTTAATTTTATTTTTCTACATTTAAAGATAACCCCCTAACACATTTTTGATTATAACTCTATAAATACTAAAGTTAAAGTATACAAACAGTATACTTTTACGCACTGCCAGACTCTCAGAAATTCAAATATGAAGTCAAAATTGGGTATTGCTAGAGAAAAAATCAAAGTTAGCGCTCATTTCAATATGTAGATGGTCCCTAATTCAAAATTTGACGACATTTTCAGAAAGTGCAGTTAATTTCCTGTTAAATTATGTCTATTAGATGTTCCTGTGTCAATTAATAACGAAATTACAGCGGGTGTTGCGTTTTTTTTTTTTCCCCGACTGTACTTTAAATCAAAATTACTGTGCGATCGCACTTTCCATGACCTGATTAAGGAAATGTTTGATTTATCCTAATATTGAATATTTAAATTTTTAGACAGTTTGCATTTTTACCCAACGGTGTCCTACACATAATTTCATAACTTTCTGAACAATTAGTTTTGTCTGTAGATAACTTTGAAATAGAGTAGTTTAATTATGGACATACTGCGAATCAGAATCTTTAAAATTTTCTTTTACCTTTAAAAGCTGCACATCTTATATATGTATAATACCCGATTTTTCTTGGAATAATGGCGATATTTAAGAACCAATTTGAATAAAATTCGTATAATACAGAGAATCAGTTAAATAATGCATGTAATCAAAGAAAAATGTGGCACATTTACCTTTCCATCAAAGAAAAGCATTTCAAATTTTTTCTTTTATTTTCTTCGGTCTGTTTGATGCCAAAGACGGATTCTACAATAGAGAATAAGAAAACAGAAATCAAATAACCATGTTAAAGGGATTAGTTGAAGAGTCATATTTTACTTTTCTATACTCATATATGTTAGTAAAAGTATAGGGGTAGAGAAAGATTTGGGGTAAGATTTTCGAAATAAAAAATAAATACTAAATTATTATATGCTATTAATAACTGTACTAATAACTCTTCTAATAAATTCAAATTATTTTGTGTAGCCCTGCAAATGAAAGGTGAATGAATTGACTGCCTTACTTTATATAAAACATGCTTATGTGCTTAGAAATATATGTTTATTTTATTTATTTTTTGTTATTAAGTGAAGCACACTACATTGCAAAAAATATGCCCTATCTGCTGCCAGAAATTCTCTGTAATTTGAGAAAATACGCGTAATGTACGAAAAAATTACGTTTTCAGAACGTATTTTCTCAAATTACAGAGAATTCTTGGCAGCAAATAGGACATGTATTTACAATGTATCTACCACTAAATATTTGAACACTTTCGAATTCAGACGTTTTGTCAAATATTTAGAAAAATTCTGGAGGAATTATCATGAAATGTTTGACGCATAAATAACATGTTATACCTCATATGTATGAGTAAAAGGTTTGCCTTGAAGAGGAAAAGTTGACCAGTAAACAATTAAACAAAAGTCAAAATATTTTGGATCACCCTGTAAAAAATTAATCCTTGAAATTCGCTTTGCCTGTAGCATGTGATTATGAGGATCATTCTAATTATCTGAATAAATTTTTATGAGACTAGCACATATACTCTTGGAAATATAACGGTTTCTTTAAAAAATAAAAATAATAAAATTAAACAAAAAAAATGCGACTATGTTAATTATAACACGAAGGGTATTAGACCCAGTGCAAAGTCAATTTTACACTAAAACTTATACAGGTAAATAGAAGTATTCTCATAATAACATGCTACCGCCAAAACGAATTTCATGTATTACTTTTTAAACTATGATCCAAAACATTTTGGCATTTGTTTAATTTTTTTTTTTCTGGTACTCTTTTTCTCTTCAGGATAGAGCTTTTGCTGAAATATATGAGGTACGTATAGCATCTTTATATTCCTAAAATTTCGAGATGATTCCTTAAGGGCCCGCTTCGCTCACCGTCGCCGGAAGCCGAAACTAATGTTATTCTATGGGAAATTTTTCTTGACAAATAACTTATTAACTAATGCATATTTTTAAATTCTGTTTTCACATTCTGAAAATTCCCGGCTGTTAAATTGACGGACCTTTTATAAAAAATTATTTTTTTATTTTTTAATATCTTATATATTAAAAAAAATTATGAAAACTAAAGTCAGTCCTTCTGGCCGTTCTATCCGGCCGATTTCCTTCATTTTTTTTAAATGAAAGGTATTTAGACACAGATATGTCATCAATCATTGAAATTTACTCAGCTCCCACCTTACTCAAGTTATACTGAAACGCGATTCTTCCCTGTACATTTCTTATGGGACACATTCACTCAAGCAATTCGAATTCTCATAGCTCCTCTTCTAATGAATAGATCTTGATCGTTTTACTCTCAGAACACTCAGTGGATCAAGCTCTTTCTTTTGAGCTATTAACTGCTTAAATTCGTTGAGCTTGAGGAAAGGTATGCGTGCACAATCAACTTTACATTCAATTTTTTCAAAAAAATTTCAAGAATTTCCTGCGTTTGGTGTAAATCAATTATTTGAAAAAAAAAATTAATATGAAGAAAATTTAATTTTTAATTAAACGAGTTTTAGATTTCTCAAAAAGAATCTAGAATTTTAATTTATATATTTAATTTATAATATGCCTCCTTTAAAAAAAAAAAAAAAAAAAAAAAAAAAAATCTTATAGTGTTCATGAAATTCAACAATCCTATACATTATTTTTCAACGTATTGAGGTTTAAATAGAAAAAAAATGTTTTTCTTTTAAGTTAACAATTCGCATTTTCACCTAAGACACGTGTTTATCTAAGACGGAAATGTTGCTGCTTACTGTTATTTCTAAATCCTTTATAAGTGGAGATAAGTTAGTGACCAATCGAACAGATTATTTCAACTGTTTCATATTTCCAGTGATTGTGCAAGCAATAGAACTAAACCACTGGGGATGCGAACTGAATGGAATTCTCTTATCTCTTCATTTTCTAAATTATGTATGGGGGAACACCCACTGGGGATGAGAACTAACAATTGTATTATCTTTTCATTGTATTCAAGAAGGATTATCCTACTGCTATGACATCTTCTCTTAGTAAAGAAAACTACTGATAGTGTTATATTCTCTTACCTATGGTAGACACTTGAAAGTACGGAAAACAGGTGCGTATATATTTCATTATTGTAAGACATATTTTTAGAACTGATAGTGATATTCATATACGTATATTATTCAGTTTAGTGGTCAATTATTTTAAATATTTGCATTTCAGTACTTTTAATTATGGGTCTTGGTAGGAAGACGAAGAATGCTAAAAGGATGTGTGAGGAACGGAAGTTGACCAAAAAAAGACGACTCTCTGCGGATGAGAATTCTCCAATGACGTGTGGTCCTTCTGCCACAAAAAAATACGACTCTCTGCGGATGAGAATTCTTTAATGACGTGTGGTCCTTCAAAGACAAACAGTTTTGAAGTGATTCCTATTATTGGTGACGGTAATTGTTTATTCCGGGCAATTTCTCACTGTCTGTATGGTACTGACGATAGGCATATTGAAATACGCTCAGCTGTTGTTGGCAATATTACAAAGAAGTGGCGTGCATATAAAAATTGTATTATTGGTGACGAATCTTATGGAGGAAGTATTAGTAGAATGACTGATTATAAACGCGTAATGGGTGATAATGGACAGAAAGGTGGGCATGCTGAACTTCACAGTGTGAGTGAGTTATTTTCCGATTACCTGTTCAGAGTTCACAGGGAGAATAGTGATGTAATTACCGACTATGGTTCTGGCCTCATTATTCACGACTTATTATTTTCTGGCAACTTGGACGATGGGCATTATAGTGTTTTGAAGAATAAGAGTACTACAAGTACGAATGTAACAGCTGTGGAAGAGTGTAATCATGTTGAAAACCTTTCTTCATTGGCTGACAGTTAATGCCAACCCAACAATGAAGTAGTTGCTGTTATTGTTCAGAGGCCTAAACGTAAAGCCACTTTAACAGGTCGTCGTGAGTTAACTGCTAAGACTGTAAGACAGCGTAATCACAAAATTGAGAAATTTAAGATTACTTCAAGGTGCGCCGTTTCAGATGTTATTCCAGATGTGAAACCTTTCTCTGTAGGTAGTCTTCAGGAGGTTTGTCAGCATTGCTCTGCACTGTATTTTAAAGCCGAGAAAAATACAGGGGCCGCTTCACCCTCTGTTGCTATGATGGTAAAATTAAACTTCTACCCATTATTATTCTTCATTAATTGGAAAAGTTGTTCCCATGTACTGATGGAAAATCCAAGAAATTTAGAGAGAATATTCGCCAATACAATAATGCAATGTCATTTGTTTCATTTGGTGCAAAAGTTGAGTTGCCACCAAATTATGGTCCTTACACCTTCAGAATTCACGGAATGGTACATCATCGAGTTTCACCTCTCTATCCCAAAGATTTACAAAGCACTTCATATGGTCAGTTATGTATTCTTGATTTTGTCAAAGTTAATGAAATAAGAATGTCCCATGGTGCTAACCCAGATTTGACTGAAGAAACACTTACAAAATTGAATAATTTGTTGGAAAAATGTAATTCTTATGTTCGCTCATTTTAGACAATGCATCAGAAAGTCGAGGAGGAAAAAGTTCTTGCTCAGAAAGACAATCGTCTTCCACTCAATTTTGTTATGCGATTCTATCATGAACCATCTGAAGATAAGCGACGTTATAATGACCCATCATGTTCTGAAATTGCTGCTGTATTTGAAACAGGTGACGGAGCGTCACCTTCTCACAGACATATCTCAGTGTATGAAAAAGAAGGCGGATTGTAGAAATAAAATTATGATAGTAGGCATTGTGATCCTATGTGTTATACTTTGATTTTTTCCTGCGGTGAACCTGGTTGGCATATAGATATGCCTATTGAAGGTGTACGTCAAAAAAAAAATAATAATAAGAAAGACTGTTACAATGCGGGAGTATGTTTTATATAGAATTGCAGTGCGAGGAAGTGGTCCTGCTTGTGCCTTCAACCCTGTGATAAATGCTGGAAAACTTACTCAACAACTTTTTGTTGACTATTATTGTCGCACTCAAGGTGACAGACTGAAGTACATCCGGCGAGAACAAACTAACTTGCGTGTAGAAACATATGTAGGCTTATCAGACGCTTTACGTGTGAGAGCTGAACAGGAAAAGTTGAGAGTAGGTCGAATTGTAGTTCTGCCTTCGTCCTTCATTAGTATAGTCCTCGAAATATGATGCAGAATTACCAAGATGCTGTGGCATTAGTGAGGAAGTTTGGTAAACCAGATATTTTCATCACATTTACTTGCCATCCTGCATGGCCGGAAATAAAAGATAGTATTCATCCTTGGGAGACACCGAATAACAGGCCAGACATTGTGGTACGAGTTTTCCATGCTAAAGTGCAAGAGTTAATGCGAATAATTTATAAAATGGAGATATTTGGAGCAGTCAGAGCTTTTTTGTGCATAGTCGAATTTCAAAAACGTGGGCTGCCACATATTCATTTGCTTTTAACATTAGAAGATAATTCCAAGTTTAGAAATCCGGAAGATATTGACAAAGTTGTATCTGCTGAAATTCCCGATCCTTCACAAAAAGAACTGTATGACCTGGTAAAGACCCATACGGTACGCGGACCGTGTGGTCATCTCAATCCGGCCTGTGTGTGTATGAAAGATGGAGAATGTAAAAAGAATTTCCCTAAAGCTTTTACAGAGGAAACAAAAGAAAATGTGAATGGGTATCCGCTCTACAGACGACGAGACAATGGGAGTACAATAACAAAACGCGTTAATGGAGAGTATGTCGATATAACTAATCGATTCATTGTTCCATACAATCCCTTTCTCTTGCTCTATTTCCGCGCTCATATCAATGTTGAAATCTGTTTGAGTGTACGTTCTATCAAGTACATTCATAAGTATGTATATAAAGGCCACGATTGCTGCAATATAGAGGTAGCTGCCGTCGCTGAAGAAGATACCCTTGATCACGATGAAATTAATGTATTTCTGAACGCTAGATATGTTGGGCCAAGTGAAGCTGCTTGGAGAATGTTCGCGTATCCCATGCATGATCAATCACACACTGTAGTTCGGTTGCCAGTTCATTTGCCCAATTCTCAGAATGTATATTTCAAAAATGATGCGCCTGAGGAAGCATTAATCCAAGCAGAGTTACGTACAACACAGTTAGTTGCGTGGTTTAAGTTGAACAGCAATCCTATGACAAGAAGTCCTTACATTTACCCAGAAACCCCAGTTCACTAGGTATGGATTAAGAATGAATGGCACAAACGTAAAATTTATTCTAAAACTATAGGCCGAATGTATAACGTTCCACCTTCTGATTCTGAGCGCTATCATTTACGTCTACTGTTGCTCCATGTGGTAGGAGCCACCAGTTTTTAAGGTTTGAGGACTTATGAAAATGTGACATACCCTTCTTTTAAAGCAGCCGCTACAGCACGAGGTTTAGTATTGGATGATATTGAATGGCAGTGCGCTCTTGAAGAGGCCTCTTCCTTTCAGATGCCCTATCAGCTTCGACAGTTATTCTCCTATATATGTATATTTCAATCACCTTCAAATGCTTTGAATTTATGGAACATTTTCAAAGATGCTATGTCTGAAGATTTCCTTAGATCTCACATAGCTGAAATATCTTACCAATTTGCTTCGCAGGACATTTCCAGTACGCTAAAATTACATGGTTTTTCTCTTTCATCTTTTGATTTACCTACCATTGAGGATGTCCCGCAAAATGTAGAGAAACATCGAGAGAAAATTCAATTTGGAGAACTAACACAAATGATGGCTACAGCTAATGAAGAACAAAGTGTTTTTATTGAGAAAATTCTTCACTTACTTCAGAATAATGATGCGTCAGTAAGTGACTGCAAGGCATACTTCTTGGATGGACCAGGCGGGACTGGAAATACTTTTGTGTATCGGTGTTTAATCCAAAGTTGCATTAATTCAGGAATACAAGTCATTTCTGTAGCGTGGACTGGAATTGCTGCTATGTTGCTTCCCCACGGTCGTACAGTTCATAGCCGATTTAAATTACCTCTAAATTTACATGAACACTCTGTTTCAGGTCTGAATGTGAACAGTAAAGTGGCTAATATTATTCGTTCTGCTAATCTCATAATTTGGGATGAAGCACCCACGGCAAACAAACATTCTTTAATGTCTATAAACTGGTTACTGAAAGATATAATGGGTAATGATGTGCCATTTGGTGGAAAAATCATCATATTGGGAGGAGATTTCCGACAAGTATTACCTGTTGTTCCTCATTCATCACGAGATGCTACAGTACAAAATTCAATCAAGTTTTCACCTCTATGGTCATTTTTTAAAATCTTCAAACTCAAAAAAAAAATATGCGAGCTAAGGTGGACGAATCTGAATTTGCAGACTTCCTCTTGAAAATTGGTGATGGTGAATACCCTTCTAATGATGAAAATTTAATTGAATTGCCTTCTTCAATGATTTCAGATAAAGATATTGTCTCTGAAATTTATGGTGAAAGTCTATCTTCATCCTCACATGAACATGTGAATCTTTCCACAACTGCAATTCTTGCACCAAAAAATGAACATTGTGACGAAATTAATAGGACAGTTTTAAATCTACTTTCAGGAACTTCAAGGTCTTACACCAGTGTCAATACTTTGATAAATTAAGAAGAAGGTGAACTATTGCAATTTCCTCCGGAGTTTTTGAACAACCTTGAGATGAGTGGTCTACCTTCTCATGTGCTAACTTTGAAAGAAGGTGCTATTGTAATGCTTCTCAGAAACTTGAATGCAGTTAAAGGATTACTGAACGGGACGAGACTATTAGTCAGGAAATTATATGACAATATCCTAGATTTAGAAGTTTTAACTGGTGTGAATATTGGAGATCGAGTACTGTTACCTCACATCGATTTATCACCATCTGACACGACAATGCCCTTCTCTTTTAAACAACGGCAATTTCCGATTAGATCTGAGTTTTGTATTACCATCAACAAAGCGCAGGCTCAAACGCTGGATCGAGTTGGAATCTATTTGCCTGATCCTGTTTTTAGCCACGGACAATTGTTTGCTTTATCTCGAGAAAGAACATTCAGAAATGTAAAGGTAGAAATTAAACCTAAGGGCCGACGCACAGCTAATATTGTCTGGAAGGAAGTACAATAAAGTTATTTTATGTAATAATTACACCCTCCCAAACATAGTCTATCCTAATGCTGAGGAGCAGCACGGGTCCTCTAGTTCTATTTTGAAGCTGCAGAACACGAATTTTCAATATGTGAATTTTTTTTCATTTTTCAATTTCAAAATAAAATATTAAATATTAAAAAAATACATTTTTAAAAAAGGTCCGTCAATTTAACAGTTGGGAATTTTCTGAATGTGAAAACAGAATTAAAAATATGTATTAGTTAATAAATTATTTGTAAAGAAAATTTCCCCATAGAATAACATTGGCTCGGGCTTCCGGCGACGGTAAGTGAAGAGGGCCGTTAAGAATTTTCTATATGTTTGACAAAACGTCAAATTCAAAAGTTTCTAAATACTTATTGGTAGATAGTGTATGTCAAAATGTAAGAACAAGAAATTTTATAAAATGATAGCACCACAGAACTGGCGTTTTAAAGTAATAATTACAAAACTTTGAGTAAGCAACATAAAATACAATTTCATGGTGTTGATTCAAACACCATATGGGTAAACATCACACAAATGGTGTGATGTTTACCCATAATGTTTACCCATACAACTGTCATGAGTAGATACAAATTTTGTCCATAGACGAAATGTATTTTAATAGTTTTAATTTTTCCTCTACAAGAACTATTGTCTGATTTTAATAAAACTTCCAAGTAGCATCACCATCGTCATACTGATTTAAAATACCATGCATGAACTCCTTGCTTCAACTTTTTTCTTTTGGCTTGAGTAATAGAGACTGCCCAAAATAATGTGCATATTATCTTACTTTACGTAGGAAAAAAAATTAAGTCGTAATTGTAAATTTGAAACTGGGAATTCGAGACCATATTTTCTATAATTTAGGGGTTTCTGTTAAATTTTAGAGGGAATTTTGTGCGTTCTGAATCTTTTCAGTAATAAGGCACTTACGGCTGTATTCACCAATAATTTCAATTCCCGGTTAAGCACAAAAATGTTTAAAGCGTAGGGTCCAACTTCTCAGCAAAATTTGGCACCTTGCTTCTGTCATATAGCGGCATTGATATTTACAGATATTTTAGATAAAAATACCCATTCAAAGATTATAGTAACCGCCGTTTAATTAATTCACTGGTTAATAAAATCAGCCGCTTAATATGATCAAATTGCCAATAATATAATCAAATCAATACAAACTGTTTTTAAAGCCACCGCTTAATAAAACCAGTATCACCTGTTAATAAACTCAAAAATATCTCCTCAGTAGCCAAAAATGTCATTGACACATACACAAAAATATTTTATTTACATTGTGATTTTTTTTTTTTAATATAAAAAGAAATTAAAGCACAAAAATCCCTGTGTTGTCGCACATTGTCGAAAATTTTACACTCGCAGCATATAGTTACAAATTAAACACTTCCCATAACTTATCTCCGTAAAAATTTCAAGGAACGTACATTGCGCAAAAAAAGCATAAGAATACGGAAAAAATTGCCAATTCTAGAAGTCTTGTTTACGGAATCCTGGGCAAATTTTTGAAGTAAAAATAGGAGTAAAATTAAATTACACTGAAGAGCCCCCCCCCCTCCCAAAAAAAAAACAAACAAACTGGTATAGACATGCGTATGTAAATAAAGAGATATGGAACCAATCAGAATATGGCACTGCGGTCGGCAACGCGTATATAAGACAGCATGTGTCTGGCACAGTTGTTATAGATTGGTACTACTGCTACAATGGCCGGTTATCAAGATTTATGTAAGTTAGAACGTGGTGTTATAGTAGGCGCACGTCAGATGGAACATAGCGTCTCCGATGTAGCGATGAAATTTGGATTTTTCCGTACGACCACTTCACTAGTGCACCGTGAATATCGGAATCCGGTAAAACATCGAATCTCCGACATTGCTGCGGAAGGTAAAAGATCAGGCACGAACAGGACCAACGACGACTGAAGAGTATCATTAAACGTGACAGAAGTGCAACCCTTCCGCAAATTGCTGAAGATTTCAATGCTGGGCTATCAACAAGTGTCAGCGTACGAACCATTCAACGAAACATAATCAATATGGGCTTTCGGAGCCGAAGGCCCACTCGTGTACCCTTGCTGACTGCACGACACAAAGCTTCACGCATCGCCTGGGCCCGTGAAAACCGACATTAGACTGTTGATGACTGGAAACACGTTGCCTGGTCTGGCGAGCCTCGTTTCAAATTGTATCGAGCGGATGCACGTATATGGTATATGAGGTATGGTATATGGTCGTATGAGGTATGGAGACAACCTCATGAATCCATGGATCCTGCATGTAAACAGGGGATTTTTCAATCTGGTGAAGGCTCTGTAATGGTATAGGGTGTGTGCAGTTGGGGTGATATGGGACCCCAGATACGCCTCTGACAGTTGACTCATACGCAAGCATCCTGTCTGATCACCTGCACCCATTCATGTCCATTGTGCATTCCGACGGACTTGGGGTATTCCAGCAGGACAGTGCGATACCCAGAATTGCTACATAGTGGTTCCAGGAACACTCTTCTGACTTTAAACGCTTCCGTTAGCCACTGAAATTCTCCGACATGAACATTATTGAGCATATCTGGGATGCTTTGCAACGTACTGTTCAGAAGAGATTTTTTTCCCTTTATACTCTTACGGATTTATGGACAGCCCTGCAGGACTAATAGTGTCATTTAGCTCCAGCATTACTTCAGACATTAGTCGAGTCCATGCCACAGTTGCGGCACTTCTGCCTGCTCGCGGGGGCCCTACAAGATATTAGGCAAGTGTACCAGTTTTTTTGGCTCTTCAGTGTACCTGTTGCGTAAACTAATTAAAATTTCCAAATATAAATCTGTTTAAATTTACATTTTGATTTTTAAATCCAAACGATATTGGAAAAAAGTATAAGGACATTTTTTTTTCTTTCCTAATTATTTAAAAATTTGCATATTTGAAAACAGAAAATGACAATCCCGGATTAAAAATGGTTTGTGAAAGAAATTTCGCACTCGTCGACTGTCATCGTGACTTTTTAATGATGCTTAAATGAACTCATCTTTCTGATTCTGAAGAAGGGAAAATTGTTGCTTTTCGAGAATGTGGATTAAGTGACGGGAAATTTAAAAAAGAATCAAGCGATCTAAAACGGCAGTGTATAATTTTCGAAAAAATTCTAGAATGCATGGCATGAAAAAACGAACTGGGAGACCAGAATTTCTCATTCGTCGATAGAAAAGAATGGTTGTAAGAAGAGCTTTCCAGAATAAAAGAAACTGCAAATAATGTTAAACAAAAATTGAATTTACCGTGTTCATCAAGGTCTGTTCAAACTGTTTTAAATAAACATCCTCATGTTTCTTATGGAAATTTAGTGTCACATCCACATCTTACAAATCATCATAAGTGAAGAAGAATTGACTTTGCAAAAAAATATATTTCCCTTGGTCAAAACTGGACTGAAGTAATTTTTTCTGACGAAAAATGTTCAACTTTCATGGACCTGATGGTTTTTGTTATTTTTGGTATGATCTGCGGAAAGCCAAAGGAGTGCTTTCCAAACGTCAATATGGTGGTGGCTCGGTAATGATTTGGGGTGCTATTGCGGCAAATAGAACTACTCCAATAGTCTTTATAAACAGTAAAATGAATTCGGACAAATATGTTGGTATGCTAGGAGAAAGTTTGTTACAAGAAGCACCACTGATTACTTCAGGGGACTATATTTTTCAACAGGATATTACTTCGAAACACGTTTCTACGAGCGCAAAACTCTGGTTTGAAGCTAATTCTGTAAATTTACTTGACTGGCCGGCGAGGAGTCGCGATCTTAATCCAGTCGAAAACTTATAGGGGCTTCTAGCCCGAGAAGTTTATAAAAATGTCACACAATATCAATGCACACAAGATCTTGTCTTCGCTATCAAAGACGCATGGGAAAAAATTTCCGTAGACAATTTGAAAGATTTATTAAAAATGTAAAAACCTTTCATACTTTCTCGCAGAACGCCTTAGTTAACTTGCGAGAGCCCCCCCCCCCCTTCATCAGTGGCAAAACTGTGGCTCCTTGTTCTTTTCTGCCGGCGGCCACAGTTTTGCCTCTGATGAAGGGGGGGGGGCCTTCCGCAAGTTAACTAAGGCGCTCTACGAGAAAGTATGTAAGGTTTTTGCATTTTTAATAAGTTTTTGTGCTTTTCGTATAAAAATATTAAAGTAATTTAAAGGATGTTTCAGAGTCCATGACCTCTGAGCTTTTTCAAGTGATAGAAAAAAAAAGTTAGTTTTCTTGACTGTTAAAGAAAATTTTAAATATTTTAGAACATGTCCTTATACTTTTTCCATATTTCCTTTAGTGTTAATTTTTGTAAAATCAATATTTTTATATCTAATTGGAAATTCAATTGGAGTGGTAAATTTTCAAGTGGATACCACTTGAAAATTTTAAATTCATATTGTAAAAAACGTATTGTGAATTCGTTTGAATTTTGATGTATACATAGACCATATAAGGATCTCAATGAAGTTTCTTAATGAACTTTGTCCGCCATTTTTAACAAAGTGGCAGATATCTTAAACAAAGCGGAGCCACTTGAAATCAGCTACCACTTCAAAATTTAAATTCATGATAACTTCGAAATAATACACAAAATTGAATCAAATTTGGATAGCGAATCTATCTTATAAATACCTTGAATGTGTTTGTTAACCAAGTTGCTCTGGCATGTTGTTTGAAAGTAGAGACAACATGAAAATTTCAAATTCACATTGTAAAAAGCGTATTTAGGACCGGATTTGCTTGAATTTTGATGTATACATAGACCATATAAGGGTCATAACTAAGTTTTTAATGAACTTCATCCGCAATTTTTAACAAAGTGCGAATATTATAAACTAAGTGAGACAACTTGAAATTCAGTTACCATTTGAAAATTTATAATTATAACTTATTAAATTCTGATTCAATTCGAACCAAAGTTGGACAGTGAACTTATCATATAAATATCTTGGTTGAGTGTACTAGTCAGCTTGCTCCGAAATTTTGTTTACAAGTTGTAGCCACTTTAATTCAGGCTGCCACTTGAAAATGTGCCATCACGATAACTTTTAATATACTAAACTGTTTCAAACAAAAGTTGGATAGTGAACTTACAGTTCAAATATCTTTGATAAATACGCTTGGTAACTTGTTCCATTTTTTTATTTCCAAGGGGCAGCCACTTGAAAATTTGCCATTATGATAACTTTTGTAATACTGAATCAATTCTTATCAAATGGACCATATTCCCCCTTTGGGTTCGAGGCTACAAGAATATCAGCTGGGTAGAGAAACAATCCTCAACTCTACCATAACAAAGCATTGTGGCTTGCAAATTTTTATCTTGCAATAATCACGGAGTAATATTAATTTGAGTTGAAGGTCCAATGGGAGAAATCTACGAAACTGTGATGTAAATTTTGGTAAATATTGAGGGCGCCACTTGTCATTACTCCCTATCTCGGCGCGAATTGTTTTCAATAGAATTTTGCTGGAGTAAATTTAAAAATTTTAACTTTAAGCAATTTAATTTTTTTGTAAGTTCTTAAAACAGCATAATTCAGATGTTTCAAATAAATGCTTCGTTCCTAGTTGTAAAACAGGCTATGATAGTGATAAGAAAAGAAAAAAAAAAAGCCCCAGGAGAGAAATAATGTCCGAGTTCGTGTTTTCTGCACCTAAAGTAAGTTAATTTTTTTTCTTTACAAAATTTCATCCATTCTCCTTCCTCCCAATTGTCTGTTTTAGCTAGCTTCGGTTCATAAGGATCGTCATTTTTTAAAAGCTCTCTTTCAAAGTAAAATTAGTATAAAATGGCTCTTAAAAAAAACATGTTGCTTAGAATACTCTATTTAATGAAACTTGCTTTCAATCGAAATTTTTTCAGCTTGATATTATTTTTAAAAAAATAATTAAAACGAGATATTTCCCCATTGAATAACATTGCAGAAGCTGGAGAGAAGGAAGTATTGCACGCTGGTGCCCTCTATAAACATTGGAAAACAACATCACAAAATTTCAGCGTTACCTTCTTCTCCTGTCTTTATACTCCGTGGCAATAATATTTATAAGAGTTACAGATTATATGAAATTGAAGTAAGAGTGATATAGTGATACCTTTGTTTTGTTTTTAATCCAGTTTTAGTAATATACTTTAATATTAATCAACATATGTAATATTAAAAGTTGCCATGAGAACTGTGGCGATGTTAACAAATTTAAATGGATGTTTCATTTAATAAATTCCTTTATTAAAGTGATTGAAATTCTGATTATTTAAGCTTTGATGTCTATATATATGTGTATAAAATGTTCTTATTAATCTTTTATTCATTATATATATATGTGTGTGTGTGTATACATAAAATGTTCTGCAATTTTACGATATGGAATAGTCTTAACTTTATCATTCGATTCAGTTGTTTACATTTCTCTTTTGTTCTTGTTTGAACATTATTATTAAGTTTTACTGCAGAAATATTTAGAAAAATGTTATGCGTAACAATAAAATGGCTTCTTGAATCTAATTTGTTTACAAAATATTGGCCACGTGTTCGGCGATTTTACCTACGGTGACGTCACAGGAATATTGTCCATTTCGGTAGTGGATTCATGATATAATCATCTCAGATAAGTTTGCTGGGCATCTTAGTCCGCTTTTTTTTTTTTTTTTTTTTTCTTTTTAGGACTGAGGGCCTATTAGTCTCAGACAGCGATTTTTTGCGTTGTCGTTTTCGATAGTTGGACATTTGTCGAAATCATTTTCCGATAGTTGGACATTTATCGAAATCTAAAATTTATCGAAAATATAATTGAATAATTTGAAAGCGATGTTATAATTGGGAAAAAAAAAAAAAAAAAAAAAAAAAAAACTAATAGTCCTCAGTCCTAAACTAAATTCTGCTTTTGCCAGAATTTCATCAAAATAATTTTTTTTTTAAGAAAAAGAAAAGGAAAATTATACAGTATCGTTACAAACGATATCGAATTTTTTTCTTTTTTTTTTTTTTTTTTTTTTTTTTTTTAAATTTTGAATTAGGAAATGAAAAGTGCGCGTGCAATAATATGAAATAAAAATAAGTAAAAAAAAATTAATTTAATGATTTGATTTTTATATAAAACACGATCGCGTGCTATCTTAAAAAGTAGATGTAAAATTTAAAGTTTAATTTTCTTGGTAACAATTATAAATTAAAATAAATAATTTAATGAAAGTTTAGAAGTTAGAATTTCTAATTTTATGTATTTATTTTATTATTATTTTTTTTAATAGTAGCTGTTTTTGAAAAGCAAATAATTTTACATAAATTAGAAAAAAAAAAAAAAAAAAAATAGAAGACTCACGGAGGAAAATTTCAAAGGTGTTTTTATGGGGGGGGGGGGGAACTCAAAGAAGAACTTGCTTTTTTTTTTTTTTTTTTTTGTAAATTTCACTTGGACTTAGAATGCTTCATTTGTTTTTAAGCGTGTTCCTATATAAATTATTTGTATAAATTTTAAAACTTGTTTTTTTTTTTTTTTTTTTTTTTTTGCTTTTTACTTTCTTCTATATGTAATATAGAGAAAGTATTGGATTCGCGAAAATTTTCGACCTCCGTTTTTTGACGGATCTACACGTTTTGGGATGTCCTGAACACGAATTGATAGTTTTTAAAAAATGTCTGTCTGTGTGTCTGTCTGTCTGTGTGTCTGTGTGTCTGTCTGTGTGTCTGTATCATTTTTTTGTGGACGCTGTATCTCACGAACCAATGAATGAAATTTAACCAAACTTGGTATTTAGTTGCACCCTGACATGAACTGGTGCCCATTAGATTTGGGGATCAATAGCTCAACAGGTGGCGCTGTGATCGCATTTTATAGGACAAAATTCCGTATAAATGGGCATAATGAGAGTTATTTTAAACTTGTGATTGTAAAATTAATATGAATTATTGATAATATTAGTAGTTAACTAGGAAATAAAAATTGTGCATGGGGGGCATCGGTTCCCCCCCTGGGGGGAAAGTACCCCCCCAGGGGGGTTAAATTTTGAAGATGGGTATCATTCGAAAGATCTCGTCAATACCTTTAAAACGAATGGTTGAACCATAAATCTGTGATAATTTAAAACAAAGTTATCGATTTTTTTTACTTTTAACAAAAAAAAAACTTAGAAAAAAAAATCGTATTTTTTTTTTTTTTTTTTTTTTTTTTAATATTGTTACTGATTGAATATGTATAGGAAAATATAGAAGAAAGTTTTGTGGTGGCCACAACATACTAGTTTTTTTTTGTTTCCAAAAGTGACTTGAAATCACGGTGCCACTTGAAAATTTCTTATCACGATAAAGTTGGAAATAATGAATTAGTTTGAACTAAATTTGGACAGTGAATTTATGATACACATATTTTGGATTATTTCACTGGGCAAGTTTCGCTACCATTTTTCGAATTTGCTGCCACTTAGACTGCCACTTGAAAATTTGTCATAAGAATAATTTTTGAAATACAGCACTGATTCGAAGCAAAATTGGTCAGTGAAGTTATGCTTCAAATATCTTTTATGAGTTTCCTGGGCAACTTGCTCCGACATATTGTTTCCAAGTGGCGGCCACTTGAAAATTTGTCATTATAACTTTTGAAATAATTAATCCATTCAAATCACATTTGAAAAATGGATTTATCATTCCAATATCTATTATTCAGGCGGGCAAGTTTCTCACAATTTTGTTTCCAAGTTGCGGCTATTTGAATGCTGCCACTTGAGAATTTGTTAACGAGATAACTTTTGAAATACTGAATTTATTCGAACCAAAGTTAGACCATGGACTTACCTTACAAATATCTTGGATTAGTTCACTGAGCAACTTTCTCCACGATTTTGATCCAAGTGGTCGCCTCTTAATTTTTCAACACGATAACTTTTGAAATTCTGAATTAATTCGAACTAAATTTGTAAAATAGACTTATCTCACAAAGGTATTTGATATATTTGTTTGGCAACTCGGGCCGCAATCTTTTTTCCGAGTGCTAGAAACTTGAAAATTTCAAATTCACATAAAAATGTATTCATGAACCGATTTGCTTGAAACTCGATATGTACATAGATATGTACACCGATATTTCTACCAAGTCCATTAATAATTTGTAGCCCAAGATCGCGGCTGCTTGATAAGCAAAAAGAAATCAACCTACCCTTCCGAATGACCTGAAAGGACTTGTTTTTTTTTATTCCTGACGAGAGAATTTTTTTCGCTAACATTTTTCCGGTGATCTTTTTTTCACAGGTATTTTTCCGCCAATCTGTGGTAACATATTATTAATTAATATTATTATTTAGTATTCAGAAGGTTGGAGGTTTCTAAAAAATTATTGTGTAGAAGAATTCATTCTACTCGTTAGAAAACTTTAAGTCCAGTGCCATTTACAGTGAAATTTTTAATGAAATGCGCCAGGATATTGGAGAGATGTCTCAGGTGGACTAGTGCTAATGAGACTATGGGCAGACGATTTATTTTATTGCACTTTAGTTTCTTGGAAAATTATATACTGTTTCAAGTCGTCCACATTTTCTGGCTTGTAAAGTACTTAAAAAAGTGCATCATTTAACAATTTCCAGATTCATAAAAGATTCTTTAAGTTTATTGTGGGCAGATGAAAGAATGTGCGAAAATGCGTTTGTTTATTTGCCTTTATATATTGATGGTATTTAAACTCGGTAACAATAAAAGTAAAAAAAAAAAAAAAAGAAAAAGGAAATGTTTTCTTAGAACGGAAAAAAATAGATTGGTTTTATTGCAAAAATTATAATTTAGATACTTTAAAATGATGTAAGTGATACTTTTACCATTTTAAATGCATATTTCCTGTTTTTAAGTGAGTATTTTGCAGAATTTTAGTGCATATTTACATGCCTATTTTAACATTTTTAAATGTTTCTAGTTATTATACGTTGAAACATTGATAATCCGGCAGCAGCAGCACCTCTAACCCTGCACAGAAGATCTTTTTCTTCTCTTCTCTTCCCTTTCTTTTTAATTAACACGCTTTTATTAGCTTCACCTGTATGTATGTATGTTTGTAACCGCTATGGGAGCAAACGAAAAATCTATATTGTAAAAAAAAAAGGCTTTCCGTACGAGAACGCCGTTGCTGGGAGGTAAAGAACCGCGCTACGAACCTAAAGGTCTAGCGTTCGATCTCAGGCAGGTGAGATTTTTTAAAAGTGGTTTTTGTTTAATTCTAAATTATTTTAATTAAAGATTTAAATGTATGTAAATATTATGGTGTGTCACTCACACGATATCGTAACAGAAATAAGCCGCAGGTAATGGAAAACAGCTTATTTCTGTTGAGCTATCTATATGATAGACCAGATATTTATGCGAAAAAGATTGTCTTAGTGAGTAATGCTGACCGGTTGTCGGCCTGGATAGCTCAATTGGTAGAGCCTTGACCTTGTAAGTCAAAGATCCGGGGTTCGACTCCCGGTCCAGGCATTATTTTCACTCAGTCGGAAAAAAAAATTCAATAAATATGGTTTTAAAATTGCTTCATATTAATTAGTTACAAACTGTACATATCATTTAAGCACTTTATTATGTATTTTTTTTATTACCATGTTTTTATTAACTTCGATTCTTGTGTGTTTGTCAGGGACAAATCTTGCAATCGATTTTTAACAAACTTCCCGACTAGCTAGACATTTAAAACTTTCACAGTAGCTCAGAACCCGGTGACAACACAATACTTCGAAGTCAGATTTTCGAATTTTCGAATAGTTTTCTTTTAATTAATTAAAATGTGAAAATGATAAGCTCCTAATAGCAATAAAAATAGTCATTAAAATATTAACTATAATTTAATTGTTGCCAAAAAAAATTTACGAGTTCATTTTCTTTCGACCTAAAAATAAATACATTTAATTAAACGTGAGCGTTAAAAAATTGTTAAAAGTTAAATTATGCATTTGGCAAAAATTGACGTCGTTATCATTTTAAAGATTTTCTACACAATGATAAAGTGCTAATGTAGTTCATGATGCAAATATATGTTGTTCGGAAAGGATTAATATTTTATTTTTAAAAACAACTTTTTTTTTTTAAATTCAAATTTCCGGTAACTCTTTAACCAATCACATTATAACGTCCATCTTTGGAATATCGATAATAAAAATTTTCTCGCCAAAAGTCGCCAAAAAAGTCGCCAAGGGCAAAAAGTTGTCAAATTTGGCGCCAAATCCATTACCTGCCTATTGGAGCTTTTTAATGCGTTTTAAAGAGAAGTTTAATCTATTTAAAAACATGGTTATATAATTTTTTTTTTAATCTTATAATTATTTTTATAAGATTTTTATAGGTCGTGATTAATTAATTTTAATTCATATATATTTCGAAAGTGATAAAATACAAAGCCTTAATTTCATAATTTCATTCTTAATTTCATAAAGCCTTAATTTCAGCATAACTGTTAGTCGGTTCAAAATTTTATTAAAGATATTTGTTATGTTAGATATAGGTGACTAAGAATTTATGTAGAAAATATTAAACATAAAAACATTTCTTAAGTAAGCTATTACTTATGTAAGATAAACACACGAAATATATAAATGATTCTTTTAATTAAAAAAACTTTAAGTATGTAGTGCTTTTCTTTTGTGTGTGTGTGAGGAGGGTAAAAGAGGTGATATATTCAGTAGCAGTAGATTGTTCTTTTTAAATTCAAAGGATTGTTCTTTGCCTGTCTAGCATATATAGTGTAACATTAGTTGAAAAACTAAAAAAATAAGATAATGGGAACTGCATTTTAAAAATTTAGGAATATGTATAAGCCTTTTTTCAAAAGTTTAAACTTTCTTATAGCTCTCATTTTTCATAAAAATAATATCATATTTATATTTTTTATGGTGGCTCAAAATCACCCATAATGGAAGTGTAAAACTGAAGCAGATAAAAACATTATTTTTTGTGTTTATGCCAGAAATATTTACTAAGTATAATAAGATTAAGTTATAATTAAGTTAAAAATTTTCATTTTATGTCAATAATTATGAAAGTATTTTGAGTATATATTTAGGAAAATGGAAAATAGTTAAAATGTTGATCAAAATTACCCTGATTGACTGTTTTACTTAAGTAATTAAAATTATAAGATGCAGATCCATAATATTTGATGACATTAGCTTGATGTGTAGAATAATACTAAATTATAAATAAAATTAGCAGGCTTTGCCCTCTTTGCTAATCGCTACATACAAATAAAATATAAAATATTCCATATCATTATCAAAAAAAAAAAAAAAAAAAAAATCTTTGAAATCAGTCGAAATCGCAGTTAAAGTTCCCGCTGCCTTCTGCAATAGCTTTCCGGCCCGCAATATGATGATTGGCCTCACCTGCCTTCTGCATCGACTTAACCGCTTTTTGTCTTCCCCGCCCCCCTCTTACCCACGAGTAAATTTAAAAGTTTCGTGAAATTCCATCAGAGTGAATATTGCGTACACTTAGCCAACACACATATCAAAAATCGCCTTTCTGAAGTAATTTGGAGTAAAGGTTGAAAACGTGTTTTTGGTCAGCCTGCCTGTGGAAAGGGAGGTAATTTTGCAAAATCTCCTTATAATACGTGTTGAGTACCCATAACCTACCGAAACATAAAACAATCCCCTTCCTGAAATAATTTGGAGCAGAGTTTAGTATGGAAACGTATTTTTTTGCCCCCGCACTTAAAAAAGGGGGGCTGATGGTGGAAGACGAGATATTTTCGCAAAACTAGGTGTTGGATACATAAAAACAACTCACACATAAAAAATTACCGTTGTAAGATAATTTAGAGCAAAGTTATGCAAGAAAATGTTTTTGCTCCCCTTCCCCAAGATTTGGTAGGAAAGAATTGCGTAAAATCCCTTTATAGTGTGCGTTGGATACGCATAGCAAATCGACGCATCAAAAAATTGTTTTCTTGACATAATCTGGAGCAAAATTACACTTGAAAACATGCTTTTGCATCCACCCCACACTTAATGGAGGAGGATAAGCGAAAGATTTCGCAAAATCCCTTTACAGCGTGTGTTAGATACGCATAACCAACCCATATGTTAATAAAAAAAAATCAATCTTACTGCGATAATTTGGAGCAAGATTACGCTTGGAAACGTGTTTATTGTCCCCTTCCTTGCTACTTAAACTCTGCTTCAAATAACGATATTTTTAAGAACGAATCAAATTTTGAGGACTTTTTTTTTTTTTAAAGTAAGCAATGTTCAAATTATTTTTCATATGAATTTACTTGTTTTATTCGCAAAATCTTGCTCAATAGTTTTAATTTTACCATTTAATGTTTTGTGTTTTAAAAGCTAAGAATGGATTTACGTTTTAAGCATGTGCCAAAGATGTTTTGTTTCATTAAATTTTGTAAAAGCACAATTAAAATCAAATTATTCAGCAAACTGTTACGTTTTGTTTACATGACGACCACTAGTGCAAACACTTGACGACTACTGGTGAAACTCATTTTTCAAGTGACGAGCACTGGTGCATTTTTATAGATTCAATTTTTATTTTTATTTTTATTTTTATTTTCAAATTGGCGTTATGTATGGAAAAATTGAAAGTGTCTAACAACAACTAGAAGAAGAACAACTAGAAAATAACAACAACTAGAAAATAGACCAAAGTATATTATTGATACATGAATACCACACGAATACCACGTGAAAAAAACAAACATTCTAAAAATAAGGCCTTAAGAGTGACGAGCACTGGTGCCGTTACCTTAGTTGCTGCTTTTTTTCTTTTTTCTCCAATCTTTTGTGTGTGCAAAACGGAAATATATGTATTCACCAGACTAAATTTCTCTCAATAGTTACAGATTTGATCTTTTTACAGGAAAAAAAAAAATCTTTTGACAGATTGAGATGTAATTTTACAGTAAATTCCTGATGTTTTAAAAAACAGAAATTGTCTGTTTCTTTACAGTTTTTATTTATTTTTTATTTTTAAGTATTGTTTTGTTAATAAAAGTGGATATCGAAACATACTTACCGCTTAGTGCATTAAAATAATTAGATTTCAAAACATCTAGAAGTTCGACAGATGGTTTTCCAGCTAGTTGTTCCATTTCTCTTACCAAATTCAAAGCGTGTTCATTGAAGAGAGGCACATTATCAATTAATGCACCCAAATTAAAGGCTGGATTGATGATCTTGCGATGCGCTCTCCATTTCGTTCCATTTCTGAAAATGTTTTACTTTATTACGAAACTTAGTGAAAAGAAAAAAATCTGGTGTGTAACAACTACACGACTTCCCGTACCCATTATTACGTACATTATATGCACTTTTAGGATATAATGTGGACAGAAGACGTAAAATTGTCCTAACAAATCAGACACCTAACGGCATGAGCGAAAAATAGAACTTCTTCATTCCATAAATTAGAAACTAGAGATATTGGACAGCTTATGTCAAAAATTCATTTGAACAAAGTAAAAATTAAGGCTATTGTTCGGAAAAGAAAGCGCTTGATTTTAGATGTTTTCTAGAGTTGAAATTTCATAAGGGGTTTTTCACATGCCACGTGCTTAATTTGGAGTACCAATTATTTCAGCCACGTTGAAAAACCCCTTATAGGCTTGTAATTCTAACACATTTCTATCTATTTACTTAGATTTGCGAGTTCATATACGGGATTTTTCCCAAAAATGAAGTTTTGCAACGTGATTGAAATAATTTGATCTCAAAATTAAATATGTGGCATGTGAAAAACCTCTTACGAAATTCAATTCTGAAAAACATCTAAAATAAAGCACGTTATAGCTGTATCTATCAAACTATGTCTATCCGCGATTGTAATGAAATGCTCGCCCTCTGGTGGGCTAAGGTGAAATTACAATTAACATGCTTTAATTCGGCTTTCACCAAGCCGCCATTTCTTGCCGATGTTTAGTTTCACATATATTTATTGAATAAAAATGAATAAATCCGGTAAAAAAGATAACACATACTGTTGTGTGCTACAGTGTATCTCTAAAGGATAAAAAATCCAGAATTAAGCTACCATTTATTTCCAAATTACAAATTTAAAATTTCTGTTGCTTCGGCTAATGGAAGTAAAGAATTAATCAGATGATTTGAAACTATTATTTGTTCAACTTCAGTTAAAAATCTACTTCCGATCGAACTTTGAATAAACTGAAATATTTTTTTGCAAAAGCAATCAATTTTCCATGATGTAATGGCGGAGAAATTATAGTACGAATATTAAGTAGAATAACCAAAAGAACAATAATAAATACACGTGGCTATTATATTTACTAACAACAAAAGCTGAAAAAGCGCCATCTATCGATCATTACAAAGGCGGGTAGCTGTATCTATCTAACTTCCAACCCACGCAATAAAAAAAAATTCTATTTTTCGCATCTGTGCCGTAAAAAAAAAAAAAAAAAAAAAAAGAAAGAAAGAAAGAAAAAGAAAATAATAATAATAATAATAATGCTCATATGTCAGCGAATATTACATGAGGGAATTTTATCTTTCAGAACAGCGTTTCTCAAATGCCGAAATTTTGTCAAAATTTCGGCAAGTTTTGTAAAATTTTCGTGAAATCCATTCGCATCATATGCAAAATACTTTCCCCCAAAAATTAAACCTTCAAAAAAAAAAAAAAAGTTATAACTCCCTAAGTAATTGCGCTATTCGCACAAAATAATAAAAAAAGAAAAATGTACAAATAGTACACACACTGTTAAAAATTTCTGTAAATTTAATGTAAATATTTATCCAGAGTCTCTGTAAATTTACAGTAATTCTTAGTTAAAAGTGAATAATCGAGATTCTTAATCTTTATTCTGAATTTTTACCTAATTTTATTATTTATTTTTTTAATTAAAATTAAAAATGACTGTTTCTACTTTAGAAAAAGCATTCTAAGTCCAAAATATATTCTCAGCGATAATTAATTAAATTAATATTAGTTATTAGAATGAATGTATAAAATAAGTTTTTTAACATCTCCTTTATTTTTCTCTGTAATTTTACGTAAGACTTAAGTTAATAGATTACACAGAGTTTTCTGTTGAAATTTTTAACAGTGCATAATAAGTGCAACAACGTATTAAGTTATAAGTCATTTGTAACTTTTTGTTATATAAAGTGATCTAAAGTGTTTCTGATTTTCTTCAATTTGTAGTTGGTCCCCTAATTGTATTTGTAACTAAATCGATAGTGGAAAATGTGAGTTTATAAATGTTCTTTGCGTGTCTAAAGTTCAGGAACATTTCTTTCACTATTTTTTTAGAAAATCGAAAAAAAATGAGAAAAAAAATAATCCATTGATTTGATCACCCACCGTATATTCCGTTATGTTCTGTGAATTTAAGTACAGCCTATACTCATTATTTGTAAAACCCTTTTTACATACCAACCCTATATATAATAACAGGAGACTTGGCGTTGGAATATTAAAACCCGAATAAACTACTACGTCAGAAACGTCAAAGAAAAATATTGGATATGCATACAGCTGTTTCGGTAGTCTTAAGCGTACCGTCTTCAGTACAAAAAGGATAAAAGGATAGAATCCTTTTTGCACTGAATACAGTACGCTTAAGGCTACCGAAACAGCTGTATGCATTTCCAATATTTTTCTTTGGCGTTTCTGACGTAGTAGTTTATTCGGGTTTTAACAACCCTATATATATATATATATATATATACACATACATATGGTATAGATAAAGAATATTTACCAATAGCTGTTTTTTTGTGAACGAAAAATTATTAAAAGAAAGAAAAAAGTTGCATTACCTCACAACCAGACCATTTCCAAATAAATCTGCCCCCACTGCTTGATATTCAGGAGATTTATCAACTGAACCTTTTTCGCTGCAGAAGAACTAATTAAAAAAAAAAAAAAATCAATTCTTAAAGATAGCAAGATATTATAGGTAAATATAAAATAACAATATTCAGAAAATCAATTAAATAATCTAGTGTGTCACTCAGATTGCTTATTTTTTACCCTACATTACTACACACATATATATTTATAAAATGAAAGTACTGGATTAGAAAAATTTTCGAACTCCCTATTTTGATGGATTTACAAGATTTGAGATGTCCTGAATATTTGACCTTTTTAAGAAAATATCTGTCTGCGTATGTGTATAAATAATTTTATGGACGCTCTATCAATAAAAGAAATTTAATTAAACTTGATATTTAGCTGGACCTTAATTAATATGGGTGCTAATTATATTTGGGGACCAACCGCTCAACATGTGTTGCTTGCTCTCATCCTATTTTTTCATAATTTTTAATGGAGAACTTCAAGAAAAAATTAATGTATAAATGTACGTAATAAAATTTTTTTATAACTTTTCAATCTGAAATAAAAACTAGTCGGCATAGGTGAACTCTGCTCAGTTCCCCATCATATGTATGTTCTCATAAATTTCTTGTACAGTACATATTAGATACATGTTAAGAGAAATGAATTTGACCAAACGCTTGACACAGTGACAGAACGAAATCCTCACCTAATAGGCTACCCACCATTCAGTTCGATATCTTATTCTAATCTATTAATTTATTTTATTGGGATCAATTTCGTAGTTTATTTTCATGCCACTATTTCCAATGCAACTTTCCTAAAAATGCGTATTTTTATGAAATATCTCCCCATTTTGCTATGTTGATAAAATCTTAAATTTCGAATAACTTACGAAATTTTCCTATTAGAATATTTGTAGTCAATCATGTTCATACAAGTATCATAAATGCTACTTTAAAATTGTCTGATATGTTTATGATCCTTAAAATGGACGTTTATGCTCGATTTTGCCTTATTCTGCCATTTTAAGTAAATCATAAATTCCAAATAACTTACGAATTTTTTAAATTGGAAAAATCATACTCTATGGTATTCATGTCAGTATCCTAAATAATATTTCAAAAGTGGTTTGACATCTTAACGAGGAAAATATCCCTCAAGATTGACGTTTATGTGAAATTTTGCTCTATTCTGCCATGTTAAGAAATTCGTATATTTCCAATAACTTACGAAATTTTTATATTGGAAAATTATAGTCATTAATACTCATGCCAGTGTCCTAAATAATATTTCAAAAGTAGTCTGACATCTTTACGATGAAAATATCTCTCGAAATTGACGTTTATGTGAAATTTTGCCCTATACGGCCATGTTAAGAAATTCGTAAATTTCCAATAGCTTGCGAAATTTTCAAAGTAGCATATTTATAGTTACTGATGTTCATTCCGGCATCAAAACTGATATTTTAAAACTGGTCCGACATTTTTACAGCAAGAATTTTCCATTTAATGCACGTTTAAATGAATTTTTGTCCTATTCTCCCATGTTAAGAAAATCGTAAATTTCTCATAACCTACGAAGTTTTTTAATTCGAATGTTGCAAATGAATAGGGTTCTTGCCAGTATCGAAAGTAATATTTTAAAACTGATTTGACGTCTCTGTGATCATTTGTTCGTGAAATATCGAGTTAACAGACTAACAAACTAACCGACTAACGGACTAACACACTAACTGACTGACACACTAACAGACACCCTAGAGACAGACACCATACAAATTTTGTCATTTTCGTATTCCTCACACCTGAAAACGTGTAAAAAAGTAAAAAAACCGAGGTCGAAAATTTTCACGATTACCTAAGTTTCCCATACCTATAGTATGAAATAAAACATATTTATAACAGTAATACTCAACCATAAAAACTTCGTCATTACACAACGTTAAAAAACGCCAATGTAAAAAATTGTTAAGTGCAGACTGCAGTTTCGGTAGCGTAAAGCGTACCTCATTGGATTATTGTTCATGTATATAGGTAGGGAAGCGGATTACAGAGTCACAGAGTAACAACCAACAGGAATTTAGGAAACTGGAGCTGTAAGCAAAAAGGAATTTGAAATGAAGAAAACTAAGTAAAAATTAAGAATATGTGGATTTTATGTAATTTTTCCAACAATCCGAGAGAGAGGTGTGACGTTGAAATCCAACTGATGATATTATTTTATCCTTTCGCCATGATACATGTCCATTGTGTTGTACTATAAAGAGAATTAAAAGTCGTGAAAATACAAACAGTTTTTTTATTTATTTCAAAAAGTCACATCATTTAAATTTTCTAGCAGGTTCGTATGTAAAAATAAAATATTTGAATAATTTCATATTTAATTCGAGGAGCTTGGTAGAGAGAGAGAGGGCGGAGAACAATTACGCCTTTATTGCATGGGCAAAAGAGGAAAACTGGGGAACCGCAATTTGGTTACACGAAGAGATCAGCGAAGAAGGGAAGCCATCTGCTTCCGTTATCATTGTTTTTCGCCAAAATGCATGCCAATTTCAATTCTTTGTTTCTAAGAATAAACCAATGTTAAGTTTTGAATTATCAACGACGGTTTTTAAACGACGATACCCTGTATTTCGCCTGTTTTATACCAAGCGTCAGGCTGACTAGAGGGTACAACAAAATCACAATTTATGATGTTTTTATGATGTTTTTATGATTTTTATAGATATGGTAAGTTTTTAGAAACTCAAGTTCATGTAAGTGTTTAGGCCGACAGATTATTTTAGCGGAATTAAAGTTGAAATTATGGTTATTTTCCGAACAATGGTTAGCAATGGACGAATTTTTAGTTTCTTATTTCTGACTATAACAAATGTGTTTTTAAGGCGAAACTTGAATTTACGTTTTGTTTGACGAATATATGATTGCCCACATTGACAAGGAATACTATATATACTCGAAAAGTTGTGTGTATTAATAAGGTCTTTTAATCTAGAAAGAGTAATTTATTTATGGGTGAGAAAATTATTTTAAAGTTATATTGTTTAAGAACTTTAGCTATGGCAAAACTAGATTTAGGAAAATAAAAGCAAAACTATACATTACTTCTTTCTCTATTCGTGACTTCGGGTTTTCGACGTATTTACACGTTTTGACAGTTCTAGAACACGATTTGTCTATTTTAAGAAAATGTCTGTCTGTCTGCGTGTGTATGTGTGTGACAAAAATTTTGTGGCAACTGTATCTCCGAAACTATTGCTCAGAATTATATATAAATTGATATGCAGATGCACCTTGACCTAAATTAGTGTCTATCGAATCTGGTGTCACCTGCTCAATAGGTGGTGCTGCTATACAGCGATTTCTGCAATTTCAGGTGAAGCTATATCTCAGGTTGTGAAGTCGCCGTTCCGACTTCTACTTGGTTCATGGTTCTTAGTGTAGAATACAATCAGGAGACTTATATTAAAGAGACATCTATCTTTATCTTAACTTTAAAGTGAAGAGGGACGTAGGAATATGAAAGAACTCACTAATGAACTTAAACTATGTTATTTTCCTTATCATAAAAAAATAGCTAATTCCTCGCAACTTGCAATATTGTTTGTCAAGACGGTCGAGGACTTTTTCAGATAGCAAAGAAAAAAAGCATTTTATATCCCCAGCAACACAACTATAAATTCACAATACCTCTACCTCCAATAACACAACTATCAACACAACACATAACCACCACCAACAACACACCACTTTCAATACTGAATTTCCTTGGCGATCTTTACTTCCTCAACTCGACGCCACTCCTACCTTACAAGGTTCTATTGCGTACAATCAAACAAAACTTGGTATGTGAGAAGACCATTATGAGACATTAAGCTGATTCAATTTTAATGCTTATCTGTCAACAGGTGGCGCTTCTTTACAGCAATTTCCTCAATTTAAAGAAAAGCTATGTCTCAGGATCTACTGCACAGAATTGCATATAAATTTGTACGTAGATGCACCTTAACATAAATTAGTGCCTATCAACTTTTAGTGTCAACCGTTCAACAGGTGGCACTGCTACACAGCGATTTCCGCAATTTAAGGGAATAGGCTATATCACAGGTCCTATTGCGTATCACCAAACGAAACTTGATATGTGAGAAGGCCAGTATGAGACATTAGTCTGATTCAGTATGGATGTTTATCATCAACTGGTGGCGCTGTTGTACAGTGATTTCTGCAATTTAAGGGAAGGCGGTATCAGGAAAACATGCACAAAATTAAACATAAATTTATACGTAGATGCAGCTTGACCTAAATTTTTGCCTGTGAAATTTTGGTACCAACTGCTCAACAGGAGGCGATTGGTACACAGTGATTTCCACAAATTCAGGGAAAGCTATATCTCAGGTTTTATTGCATATCATCAAACAAAATTTGATTCGTAAAAACGCCATTATGAGACATTATGCTGATTCAATTTGGATACTTATTGGCCAATAGGTGGCGCAACTATACTGCAAATTTCCTTGATAACGGAATGGCCATATCTCCACTTCTATGGCATATAACTATACGAAATTTCATATGTGAGATAACCATTAAAAAAAGGCATTTTTTAAGATGTTATTTATAGACAATAAAACTGTCTTTCTTTGAATATTCAGTGATAGTTTTCTCTAAGAGGAAAATCCTTTGCATTCATCATGTTAAATAATTCTAATAAATATTAGTTTTAATAAATTATTAATACTTAGTGATTTTGCATAGGAAAACATAGAAGAAAATCTTGAGGTGGCCAAAACATACTAGTTTAAATAATCATTCATACAGAACTCACATTGAGACATTCGATTTACAAATTTACTAGTTACATTTAAAATACTTACCTTCATTGCATCTTCGCTAAAGACGAATAGGATTGGGCGAGTAATGTATATCATTAAAAGCCCTCCTCTAGAGTGTTTCTTCAAAATATCCATTAGATATTGAAATAAACCTGAAAAAAAAAATTTACGATTAATCAATGTGTAATTTGTATAAAAGTTTTAAGACTGACCTTTTCACAGATAAACGTTCACTATCGAAAAAAAAAAAAAAAAAATGTATAAAGAGTTAAATTTGTTTATCTGTATACAGAACATAATCTTTGGAACTATTCGGCAGAATAAAAACTTTTTTTCAGTAACAGAAAACTGCATTATCTATACGGCTGTATTCACCAATAACTTCAACTCCCGGTTGAACATGAAAACTTGAAAAGCACATAAAGTCAGAGTACAACTTTTCAGCAAAGTTGGATGCGTTGCTTACGCCATCTAGCGACACAGTTACTTTCGGTATTTTTAGTGGGAAATAACCAATCAAAGATTATATGAAATCTTCGTCGCTAGATGGCAGAAGCAGCCAGTCAATTTTTTTTAGAAAGCCGCACCCTGCCTTTAGACGCTTTTCAAGTTTTTGCGTTGAACCGGGAGTTGAAGTTAATGGTGAATACGGCCTTTAGTAACACGGGTTAAAATTTCTCAAAGCAGCTTGAATTTTAAATTGTATAAATTGTATGATACGAAAGGTGGTGCCACAATTTGTTAAAATATCATAAAAACCAATGTTCAGTAATTTAAACTGTCATGAGAGATAATCAAGCAAATAAAAATAAATCTAGAAATACATTTATAAAATTCAGGAGACAGCATATTGTAGACCTAAATAGCATCCTGATATTGTTACAATTGTTGCTATAGCTTTAGTAAACAAATTATAATCAGCATATATAGTTACGCTCATGAGTGCCTCACTCTATCACGCTTTAGGCTTAAGAGTTAGGCTTAAGAGATTTCCTTGGACTCTGTTTGTGTGTGAACGCAAATAAGCTGTTTAATCCGACGGATTAAGAAAAATCCCCTATTTCATTTGGTACCTTATTTGTAACGAACGTTTGATTAGATTTTTTAAAATTAATTAAAATATGAAAATAACAGCTTTAAAATAGACATTTAAATATTTAATTGTTTCCAATATATATATATATATATATACAGTCGGCTGCAAAATTATTCGAGCACTAGCAATAATCCTTGCCAAAAAAAAAGTACACTTAATACAGCTTTGTTAAAGAAATCCTTGTCGAGTCATGTTCTTAATCAGTCTAAGAACATGATTCGACAAGGATTTACTTAGCAAAACAGTCTTAAGTGTACTTTTTAAATATAGGAATTATTGGCTAGTGCTCGAATAATTTTGCAGCCGACTGTATATATATATATATATATAGCATAAAATGAAATATGCTTTCATGCGAAAAGAAAATTATATCTTATATTATTAAAATCTGTGTAAAATATTAAGTTTGCTCATGCATATGAAAAAATGACGTCTAGTTAACGAAGAGATAAATAAAGTGCAAAAATTTCGCACGGGCTTCCTATCAAATGAATTATTTGAAGTGAGAAATAAATAAAATGAAATGATCATTTTTCAACGAGCGCCTTAGTCCAACACCACCTGTAATAATGCCTCCGAGCTGAGCTTTACATCACGGAAGATCGGCCGGTTTCATCCAATCCCCACGATCCAACATGTATCATATGAACTGTTCATTGGATAAAATCGGTCGATCTTCCATAACGTATAGCTCAGATCGGAGGCATTATTACAGGAGGTGTTGCTTAGTCGCCCTACAACTAACTAGAAAGAAAGTCGATATTTAATTACCATTTAGATTAAAGGATGCGATATAACTTTAAATACATTTTATAAAATTAAATTGAATAGTTTATTAAAGGATCTAAATTCGTTTAAAGATAATGTCATATCTGATTTAAAAAAAAAAAAAAAAAAAAAAAAAAAAAAAAAGTGCAGTTCCAGCAAAACGTTATGTTTAGGAGTTTAGATTCGAATATGGTTCAAGACATTGGAATAGATTACCAGAAAAAAAAAATACAAAAATTAAACTCAAAAAATTTATTTAAAAAATATTTTTAACTAATTATATTAAAGCAGATGGGTTAAGCCACTAACTTTTTCTCATATAATAGTAAAATAATTATTTACGTGCTGCTTGGTGAACCTATCACGTATCACTTTTCTTTGATCTTTCTCCTTCCTTACAATCCTATACTTTTGTTGGTTATAGATTGATTGATTGGTTGCACCCACTGGCTAGTGCCGAACAGTGTGGTTTATGGCAGTAATGTGACCGTGGGGGAAACATCTAGTGATCCCGAGGGATCTCCTATACAGCTGCTCCCTCGTGGGGACAGACAGAGGAGGCCTCAAGATGGACCGAGAACCCAGTTTGTTGAACTTTAAATTAGTTACAAGTATAAAGAACTCTTTTAGCACATTTGATATACAGTTGGTAACAAAAGTGCCCGAACACTAGTAAAAATTCCTATGTAAAAAAAAAAAAAAAAAAAAAAAAAAAAAAAAACTTCATACGGTTTTGTTAAATAGATTCTTATCGAATTATGTTCTTACACTGGCTAAGAACATGATTCGACAAGGATTTAGTTAACAAAACCGTATGAAGTGTACTTTTTTTTACATAGGAATTTTTGCTAGTGTTCGGACACTTTTGTTACCGACTGTACTTTGTTTTTGTTAAAATGGTAAATTCAAGACCATTAACTAAATGAATATGATAAGTCCACAGTAAAGTTAGAATTTGTATTTTATATTAGTGAATTGGAAAATTGGAGTATTGTAGTTACAGTAGGCAGCAAAAGTATCCGAGCACTAGCAATAATTGCTGTCTAAAAAAAGTACACTTAATACTTCTTTGTTAAATAAATCCTTGTCGAGTCATGTTCTTAGACTAACTAAGGACATGATTCGTCAAGGATTTATTCAACAAAACAGTTTTAAGTGTACTTTTTTTACATCGGAATTATTGACTGGTACTCGGATACTTTTGCTGTCGACTTTATCTTTTAGTGATGAGTAGTTTTTAGGGTTATTGACAATTTGAAATAAAGTTTGACGTATAGTTATTTTTTTGTTAATTTTAAGATGATGATTTAGTAGTGGACATTTTTCCATTATGTAATGGTACGGGGAATCTCTTTTACTACATGTTAAAGATCATTTGATTTTTTACTTATCTTATTTAGGAAAGTCGGAAAACATCTGTAACCCGTAATGTAATAATCAATAATCTGATTTGTACAGATATAAGAGGTGTCCACCTTTTTAATAAATTGGTAAGTTCCTCTTCCTTAAAGGACCCTTCAGAGACTGGCAACTGAAAGCTTCAACTTCGGTTTCTTTTGATATTTAATTGATGTAGTTTTTGAGAATTGAAGCTCGCTCCAGCCCTCTCTCACAAACCCCCTAGTGCGATAATTGCATGGGAACTGGTCTTTTTTGTAAAAGAGCAATAAAAAGTAATGTCCTTCATGGTAAATGTGTGCAAAATTTCAAGGGTCGCTTTCGGACAATGGATAATTTATGAGTTTTGAAGCTCTGCTCGTTGCCAGTGTCTGAAGGGTCCTTTAGTAGAGGATGACCATTCTGACTGCCAATCCATCATTAGTTTATCTTTCAGTATATATTTAAGTAAGGAGACTGGGAATGGTAGATGAAGATGATCGGTTGTGCGCTCTGCCGAGGTCGCTTCCCTCGCTAGACGATCCGCTAACTCCTTTCCAAAGATGCCAATTTGCGCCATTGTCCACTGATTTGTTCCTTGGTTATGGGGATTATTTAAAAGTTTATTATAGGTGTTTAGGATTATTTCAAATTTGGGGAATCTATGATTAAAGGGGGATATTGCTGAGTAACTGTCTGAAAGTTGGTTATAAAAATGTTATCATTTTATCATAAGTTTTTGTAAATATTATGGCGTTAAATATTTGTTTTTTGGTATAGCTGATTTTTTTTCTTTTTTTTAGCTGCCTTATTCTTAGTTTATTTTTTTATCTTCTTCTGTTTCTGACATGCTAAGCCTAATCTACGGCTTGTGTAAACTTAAGGAGACATGAGCTTGTCAGATATACAATATATCTTTACTCATGACTATGACTTATTAGTGTATCAAATCTGATAAATAAAAATTTATCCTGGTATTCTGAATTTGATTATTAACATAGCTTTAAGACAGCCTTATTTTTAAATTATACACCGTGACCAATAAGTTTTCATACACTTTCAAATTTCTATTGCAGTAACACAAAATAAATCATACAAAAACTTTTTGCATCAAATGAAAGTAGCATTCATGGAGTATCTTTACAATAAATGCTTTGGAATAATTTCACCTTTTAGTTTTCTTAACGAGCTTAAGTCTCTTTTCAAATCCATCATATGTGGCACGCACGGCTTCCATTGACATTTTCTGCCATATCTTTTGAATTAAATTTTTGAATTTGCTCAAATCGGTGTTTTTATAGTCATTCAGTTGAGAGAGCATATATGACCACGCAAAATAAACAAGCGGGTTGAGATTGGGGGAGTTGGAAGGCCAACTTTCGTTCTTTGTCAAAAAGTCAGCTAAATTTTGACTACACCACTCCTGAACCACATGTGCGGTATGAGAAGGCGCACCATGTTGTTGGAAGCAAAAATGTTCCATCCCATACATTCTCTGGATATTTGGGAAAAAAACGTTTTCCAAAACCTCAGTTTTATAATATTAGGCATTGATTTTTACTCCCTTATCAATGAAGACTAACGGGAGTTTTCCTCTTTTTGAAATAGCGGCCCAAACGTCAGAGACGAAGCATTTTGATAACGCGGAACGTAATGCTGGCTCTCAGGGATGTTATCAATAGAAACTGACCATACTCTGTCATTTTGGGGGTTGAGACTAGCTGTAAAATGAATTGTGTCTCGTCTGAAAAGACAAATTCATCCCCAGCGTGCAAAGGAAGAATTGCCTCCACCTTTTGCGTCCTTTTCATCTTAACAGACTCCGAAACTCCGTGAATTTTACGTTTTATATAAGCCTTGCATCCAAGGTCTATTTTTAGGAGGTTTAACATTGATCCCTTCGATATTTCGAGCTCTCGTGCTAGTTTTCCAGCAGATCTTTGTCTGTTTCATCGTATCATTTTCCTGACCTTTTTCACAGCCTCTTTTGTCCGCACGGACCTCGGTCTGCAACATCTTTTTCTGTCATCGCCAGAGGACGTCTCATTATACCTTCTGATAGTTCTGTAAATGAAATCTCTCTTCAGCCCCAGGGCTTTCAAGTCTCTGAAAATTTCACCGGCTGCTCTCCTTTGATGAATTTATTTATCACCAATTTCTCTCAATTTATTCATTCCACCTAGGCCTAGAAAAATTATAATTATTACAGCATTTACACTTGCAATAGCTTTATACCTTACTCTAAATTGCCTGCAAAATAATTGGGACTTCAGTAACACACATGTACAACTTTTTAACGTGCTTCAAAAGTTGTATGAGAACTTATTGGTCACGGTGTACGTCAATATCAATTTTTACCTCTTCTATTTGAACAAAATTCATCATGCCATAGATGATGTACGATAAGCTCGGAATTCTCATTTAAAATCTCTCATGATAATGTTGAAGAAAGAGTTTCTCCTGGAAAGAGTTTCTCTTTGTTCTCGTGGAAAAGAACCATGAATAAGATGGTGTGACACTCACCACTTTCTCTTAGACTACTACTTTTTGAAACTTTTTGAATATTTTAATAATTTTACTTTGCACAAATCTTAATGAAATTGAAATATGTTATTCATAGGCACAAAAGAAAGCATTCTATGATATATAGTACAAATAGCATTGATATTTACAGGGCCTCGTAAAAATTCTCAGATAAATTAAGAGTTAAATAAGGAAACACATGGATTTGAATTTTCACTCTTATTAAGCATTTTAACACTTTATAACAATGTTTACATGTGAAGATGATTTAATTTAGTCTATCTGTCTGTCTGACTATCCGATTACACTGCTCTGCAAAAAAAAAAAAAAAAAAAAAAATTGGTGGCCTGATACCATTTTTGCTGATTCTTATGTAAAATGACCTCCTGAATCCGAATATGACACCCATTTTGCCCAGTTACCCACCGTTTTCTAGAAACACCACCCCCTCCCTCAATTTTTTTCCCTGTTCGATAATTTTATGACTATGAATTTGATTTGAAGAATGAAAAATAATTAATTTAATACCTAAAAACAAAAAATATATATAAAGTTTAAAAAATAACATTAATAACGGAATAAAAAATATAAGATACGAAATGCATAATTTCAGTGCCAAATCCCCCCCCCCCCCCCCCAAAAAAAAAAAAAAAAAAAAAAAAAAATCCATTATCGCAGATATCTATGTTTTAGAATTTTCCAACTCTGTAGCTCCTCAGAAGATATTTAACGGTTAAAATAATCCTCCTCCCTCCTAAAAATCTAATTTATAGCCATAAAATCCCCGAAAAATGATAAAAATAGAGGGCCATTCCTGAAAAACGATGGGTGATAGGTCAAAATGGGCGTCCTATCCGGATTCAGGAGGTCATTTTACATAAGAATATGCTGAAATGGTGTCGGAGGCAATTTTCATGCCGAGCAGTGTTATCTCTCTGTGCGTCTGCCCGCCTGCAGCGTCCGTAAATATTTTAAATATATCATCGAACTGATACATTTTATTTGGGTTCACTACGGAATGTTCCCTATTAAAAATGGCATTTATAGGTCCTGTACAACTGCTTTGTATACATGGACAACCAAAAGAAAATGCCATTGGAATGCGTTTTATCTGAAGCTTTTTTATGAATCACATATAAATAATTTTTATTGCAAAAATCATAATGAAATCGACATTTCTTATGAAAATGATGAAATAATGTTTTTTACTGAATGTGATATGTTTAGTTTTCAGATTTACAGGGCTGCACTTAAATATTCAGATACAATAAAGACTATAATTGGAATTTTCTGGAATCGCATTTCCGGTTGTGTTGAGCATTTTTAGCACTTTCCAAAACCGCTTAAGACTAATTATAATTTCAGTTAGTATGTCTGTCTGTCCGCTGTATAATAGCGTAGCTAAAGAACATTGAAGTTTAAGCGATGCAACGAATATATACAGTTGGAAAATATTAGTAATCAATGCGCACAGCATTATGTTTCGTCCTTGATTTCATTTAATCCGGTTAACATATAGGTGATTCAAATCAATAATTTCTCCAAAATTAAAAATGCTTGTTACTTTCTCTTACCCATAAGATAGAGAAAATATTGTTTTGAGCTCAAATTTTCGAAATTGAGATTTTGTTATATTTTCACGTTTTGAGGTCCCTTGAATCCAAATATCATGTTTTTAACGGTTGGTCTTTGTGTCTCTGTGTATGTGTTTGTTATGAGCATACCTCAAAAACAAATTATAGCAGAACGTCCAAACTTGGCATTTTAAATGTGTATCACAATGTGTATCATATCACACTTAACTTTTCTTTGAGATCAAGCAGATGGCTCGTATACAGGGACATCTAAAAGAATCCGAATACATTATGTCTATAGGAAAATTGCTGGTACGTATAGTGCAACATCTATAGGCTGACTTAAACAAAACGGAAACAACAAAATTTATAACATGCATAGAAGCATGTTTTGTAAAGATTTTTGTATGGAAATCATTCAGTGTTCATTTAAAGGGCTACGCATAGTATAAGTCCCGGACCCATTTTGAAGTTTAATAACTCATAAAATTATGAAGATATAAACAAACTTATGACATTTATTGATGGAATAACTCATACATTTTCTTTTCGGGTTTGAATATCTTTACTTTTGTAAATATCGTCTGCGCATGTGGTTAATTTCAGATAATTTCATTTTCCAGTCTAAATATCTGTACTTTTCTAAATATTGTCTGCTTATTAATTTCATTTTTCTCTCTTTTGTTTTTGGCAACTATTGCAATGTTATGTTAACTTTTGATGTATTTGTTCTATGTAGTAATTTTGTATGTGATGTTTTATTCGAGCGGATATTAAGGAGAATGTATACACCACAAGAGAAAGCACAGATTTTATGGTGGTACATAGAAACGAAATCGATAGTGAGAGCACAGAGAAATTGCAGAAGAATTTACCAAAAAGATCCTCCATCCAAAAGCAGCATCTTACGGTGGAAAAATAATTTTCTAGAAACTGGAAGTATCACAGATAAGATACGTTCCGGACGTCCCTGCACAAGTGATTTTGATGTTGACCGTGTCAGAGAGACATTTTTACACAATCCTAGAAAATCTGTGAGATCAGCGGCAAGAGAATTGGATATGCCAATTTCGACGCGTACAAGGTTATTAAGAAAAAATTAAGACTGCATGCATACAAAGTTCAAGTTGTTCAAGTTTTGGAACCGGGCGATAGGCCTAGGAGGATGGCTTTTGCAACAGATATGATAAGGAGGATAAAAGATGCTGCTGATTTTCTGAAGCGCATAATGTTCTCCGACGAAGCATCCTTTCATGTTTCTGGCATTGTTAATCGCCATAATGTGCGCATATGGGGATCTGAAAACTCCCATGAATACCGTGAGGCACAAGGGGATTCCCGAAAGGTTAATGCGTGGTGTGAACTAATGCACGACCGAGTCATTGGGCCTTTCTTTTTTGCAGAAAAGACGGTCTCATAAGTCGTATACTTAGACATGTTGGAAAACTTCGTGTTTCCACAACTAGAAGAGCTTCAGTCACATGTATTTTTGCAACAAGATGGTGCACCACCTCATTGGGGTATGCTCGTTTGTAGTTCTTTGAATGACCATTTTCCAGAAGATGGATTGGGCGAGGAGGTCCAATTCCTTGGCCACCCAAATCACCTGATATAACGCCGCTGGACTTTTTCCTTTGGGGATTTGTAAAGGACAATGTTTACAGGAGGAGAGTGTCGAACATTGATGACCTAAAAGTCAGCAATAGCCTCTGTGGATGCCGACATGCTTGCCGCTACCTGGCGTGAAATTGACTATCAACTTGATAGTCTCCGTGCGACGAAGGGGGCACACGTGGAAGTCCATTGACAAGGGTCATGAAACTTTTTGAGTCTATCTAACCATTTATGTTATTAATTTTAATCTATCTTTATTATTTTATGAGTTATTAAACATCAAAATGGGTCCGGGACTTTATAAACACCCTGTATTGTGGCTGCACTTGAAAATTGCTGGAATTGTAATTTCTTTTCGTTAGATGTGTTTTCAAGTAAGACTCAATTTAAGTACACAATATTATTTATAGTGCATATTGGTTATAGACAATATACAGGACTCCTCAAAATTAAGCTAAACGTTCTTTTCTATTGAATGTAATTGCTCGAAGTGCTTTGCTGCTTTTTATTATGTCGACAAACACTGCTCAGGAAGCGAAATTAATTTTGCATACGGATACTGTAAAATAAGTATTTTTTTTAATTTACAAATCGAACCTTTCTGTGTGCATAAAATCACATTATATTGTACCCTGATTACGAAAGTCCAATTTTTAGCTGTCGATCTGTATGCAAATTTGTTATTAGCATAACTTAAAAACGAACAGCTACAGGAAATTCAAATTTGGTATTTTGAAGTCTGTATTAGGTTGCCACTTAAGTTTGAAGGCAAATTAATAATAGCTTTGATATATATATTTTTTTCTTTAATAAACTGTATGCATTATAATTCAACGGGAGATTGAGGGGGCGGTTGTCCCCCTCACACATATTTACATGTAAAATAAAACTGTTCCTAAACCTTTTTAGATTATTTTAAAATTACTTAGAACTTTAGTATCTTACACTATTGATCTTAAGACTTATTAAACAATCTATCTTCATAGTATTGAAATGCAGGTAAGAGGAAGTCGTGTAGGTGACACACCCGATTATTTTATACATATTTATGTTCAGTTATGTGTCTAATAGCTATTTTTCAAGTCAGTTTAGCAGTTCTCAAAAAGAAATATGTAGTGAATGTTAATGGACTAAAACTGGTGACCCTAACAAAGAAATGTATGTCAAACGAAGCTGTTAATAAAATAATTTTTAAATGTTTCGTAATATGATCCGACAATAGTTAATAACAGTACACCACTTATCTCTGATCTTAAACAGCAAACTTTTCTTAAAAATAAAAGTCTAAGTTTCGAGAAACTAACGCTCAAAATGATTTCATAGCTAAAACAACGTTTTCGAATAAAGAGAATAAAATTTTACCCATTGTTACCATGCGTGCATTTCAACTGAATAAAATATTTTAAAAAAAGATAATTTAACGGCAAAATTTAAATTTTACTCGCAACAATGTATTGAGATAAAGAAACTAAAATTTTACAAATATTTTGCACGATTCGAGAAATTCGTACATTAATTCTTGATGAATAAATCAAAACAATTTCTATTTTGAGAAAAACCTTTTTCCTTACTATGTGGAATTATAATACGTCTGCGAAAAAAAAAAAAAAAAAAATTAAATTAATTAAATTAAATATGTGCAATTCAACTACGTCACTAGAAACTATTAATATAAATAAATGAATAGGTACGTTGTTTTAAAATTTAAATTAAATTCATTGTAAAAAAAAAAAAAAAAAAAAAAAAAAAAAAAAAAAATGCAGTAAAATTTACGGGGTTTTGCCCGTCAGCAAAATTTCCAGCCAAATACAAATTAATTAATGTTTTGCCAGTAATTTAGCATTTTCAATTGCACTTTATATATAAATAAATTTTTGTATTATTATTTTGAAGATATGTACTACAAACGATTAATGAAGTTTGGTATTAAAATAATCTGATGTGTCACTCACACGACTTTCTCTTACCCTGAAATTTAGTACTATAAATACAGGTTGGAGATTAAGAGGTAAGGTAACAAGTACTATTGTGTAAACTTATGTTAAACAATTCAAATTAGGCTTCAGAAGAGTTTTATATGATAATTAGTTCTGTGTGAGGGGGCTACCGCCCCCCTCAAATCTCTTTTCATTAATGCGCACACACTTATATAGAATTTAATTCGGTTATTAAAAAATAATTATGTTTTTTTAAAAATAAATTATTAAAATTATTATTTAAACAAATTATCTTTTATGATAATGCAGACGATTTCCATATTAGATAAGTAGTATAACACTAAATATCCAAAAAAAAGTTGAATTTATTCTCAATATTACATAAAAAAAAATCTTAAAAATGAAAAAAATCGATAACTTTATTTTAAATTCTCGCAGATCGATGGTTCAGCCATTCGTTTTAAAGGTACTGGCAAGCTCTTTTGAAAGATACCCATCATGAAAATTTACTCCCCTCGAGAGGGGCCTTCCCCCCAGGGGGGAAGGCGAGGCTCCTACACACACAATTTTTTTTCCCAGTTGACTATCTCTATTACAAAAAATATATATTCGTTTCATTTGGTTTACTGCAGTCTATAGATGTTAAACTCTATTAACCTGAAATTTCTCCCATACACGTAATGTATTTGAATAATTTTGAGTGACCCTGTACACGAACCATTTACTTCATCTCAACGAAAAGTTTACTGTAGCATCCCTATATAATACACATTTAGAATACCGAGTTTGGAATTTCTGCTACTATTTGTTCTTGAGATATGCTGATAACAGACACGCATATATCCACACAGACTATTCGCTAAAAACATGATTTTCGTATTCAGGGCACCTCAGAACATGTAAGTATAACAAAAACTCACGTTCAAAATTTGACCCTAAAACAATACTTTCTTGACCCTATGGGTAAGAGAAAGTAAAAAGTGGTAAAAGACTGCTTAGAGTGATAAAAGAGAACTTTGTGGTGTACATAGCAGAAAATATCAAGTCATATCAGAAAATACGGATGTGCTCGTTTCCTAGGTAAAAACGGTCGTGACCGTAAAAATTAAACGGGCGAAGGCACGTAAATTTACGCTTTTTTTTTTTTTTTTTTTTTTTTTAACTGTGAGGATTACGATTTTTAATTTATTAGAGACGTCTGGCTTTCAAAACCTATAAATACCATGATGCAAATAATGAAGCTATTTGTTTTAAATACTAAGCAATCAATGTTCAATAGTTTAAATTGGCGAGGGGAAATAAATTTGGAAATACGTGTGTAAAAGTCAGATGCTAAGTGAGTACAGACCAAAGATCTATACTAATGTATAAAAAAGCACCACAGAACTGGCGTTTAAAAGTAAAAAGTACAAAACTTTGAATAAACAGCATAAAATGCAAGAACACGCAACAACTGTTTCTGGTCAAATCTATACGACCCTTTTGTCAAACAAACAAAGTAGGCACGTGTGCTTTGCCGCTTTGTTTGCAGCAGTCGTACCTACATTGTTCACCTGACGAAGGGCCGTGTCTTGTTTCGACCTGATACAATTGTTGCATTTTATGGTTTTTATTCGAAGTTTTGTACTTATTGAGATAAAGTATATCTACATTATGTTTCAATTAGTGTAAGGTAAAATAAAGTATGTTTATCACTGTAAGGTAAGATAAAGTGAGTCTATATTATGTTTATTATTGTAAAGTAAGATAAAGTATGTCTCCAGTATGTTTAATGTAAGGTAAGATAAAGTAGTGTGAATGTCCCACAAGATTATTTTCTCTAGAATACAACTAAAGTAAACAAAATAATAATATTTTTCCTAACAAAATATATAACAGTAAAATATATATCATTTATCTCTAATATGAATAGTTACAAATATGTTATTAAATGTCGACAAACTTACATGTGGTAAATGGTACGTCTTTTGGCGTTTTTCCTGTGATGCGGTCATATGCAATATTCAGTAGGATGTTATGGAATGGGAATCCTTCAATTTTTATCGTTGCACTCCAGAAACATCGAAGCAGCAATAGAAAGATTATGAATAAAAGACCACACGTTGAATATAAAACTGGCAAATCCATGTTTAACTTTGTGAAACGATATTACAATATTGTAGCATTTTTATATTATTCAATGCAAAATAATTACGAGTTTAAGATAATGCATGTCTATATTATGTTTATTATTGTAAGGTAAGATAAAGTATGTCTTCAGTATGGTTAATGTAAGGTAAGATAAAGTAGTGTGAATGTCCCACAAGATAATTTTCTCTAGAATACAACTAAATTAAACAAAATAATAATGTTTTTCCAAACATATAACAGCAAAATATATATAATTTATCTCTAATATTAATAGTTACAAATATGTTATTAAATGTCGACAAACTTACATGTAGTAAATGGTATGTCTTTTGACGTTTTTCCTGTGATGCGGTCATATACATTATTCAGTAGGATGTTACGGAATGGGAATCCTTCGTTTTTTGACTTTGCACTCCAGAAACATCGAAGCAGCAATAGAAAGATTATGAATAGAAGTCCACACGTTGAATATAAAACTGGCAAACCCATGTTTAACTTTGTGAAACGATATTACAATATTGTAGCGTTTTTATATTATTCAATGCAAATAATTACGAGTTTAAGATATTGCATGTCTGTATTATGTTTTATTATTGTAAGGTAAGATATAGTATGTCTGCAGTACGGTTAAAGTAAGGTAAGATAAAGTAGTGTGAATGTCCCACATGATTATTTTCTCTAGAATACACTAAATTAAACAAAATAATAATATTTTTCAATAACAAAATATATAACAGCAAAATATATATAATTTATCTCTAATATGAATAATTACAAATATGTTATTAAATGTCGACAAACTTACATGTAGTAAATGGTACGTCTTTTGGCGTTTTTCCTGTAATGCGGTCATATGCAATATTCAGTAGGATGTTATAGAATGGGAATCCTTCAACTTTTCTCTTTGCATTCCAGAAACAACGAAGCAGCAATAGAAAGATTATGGATAAAAGAACACACGTTGAATATAAAACTGGCAAATCCATGTTTAAATTTGTGAAACGAGATTACAATATTGTAGCGTTTTTATATTATTGAATGCAAAAAAAAAAAAAAAAAAAAAAAATGCCAGTTACGATTCTCATCTCAAATATAATTATAGGATATTAAATACGCTGTATTTATTCTTGCATATATAGATATTTTTTCCTGTTTTGTGTGGTTCATATTTCCCCCTTTTTTTTTCTCTTCTATCTGTGCTGTCGCAATATATCTGTATAATGTCTTGTATATTTTGATTCAAATGTCAATTCACTGATTGTTTTTTTACCTTTTCCTCCATCAGGACCTTCATTGTTAGAAATTTATTTAAAATTAATAAAAAATACTTTTTTTTTTTTTAATCTTCTAAAATATTTGATTGGAATAACGATACATATAAATTTCAGCTATCTTTTATTATAATTTGGTTTAAGCTATAGATAAAAGTAAAGAAATAATGCACTTCATGCAGATAAATATCAGTAAACGATTTAGCTGTAAACAATTGAATTGCACATTATTAATTTCTTCTACATTCAGTAGAATAAACGTATTAGTAAAATTTTTTGACTTCTCGATGCATTTACATGTTTTGAAAGGTCCAGAACACGATTTGCCAATTTTTAGAAAATGTCTATCTGTCTGTTTCATATATAAAATATGTGTAGCTCTATCGCAGGATCTAATATACATAATTTCGTAAGAGTTTATATTTAGTTGCACCTTGACATAAATTGATGCCCATAAAGTTTTGGTGCGAACTATTCAACAAGGTGCTTTGTTGCGATTTCTTCCATTTAGGGGAAGTTTATATGTCTTAGCTTCTTAAGTATACAGGGTGTCCCAAAAATATTGAAACGCGGTTTAATTCTTTACCTGTTAGAGATGAGAGGGTAATGTAAATTGCAAAAGTGTAGAAAATAAGATAGGAAATAAAGCTACGCTAATAAAAATATCTTCCTGTTAATTTTCAAAATGTTACATTTTTTAAATTTTTATACAATCCCTCTAGACAAATTTGGTCAATTAAAAAGTTCTTATTTTCAATGCAACATTGCAAAAAACCGCATTCTTGTATCTTTAAAACTAAATGAATTATACTTAACTGTAAACTGAACTCTGGTTACAGGGATCATATATCAAAATAGAAACGTAAATTTGTGGCATATTATAAAAAGATAAAATGCATCATAGCATTTGCATTAAAATTCTAAGGATTAATTTAAATGCATTAGAGAATTTTTTGACACATTATGCCTTTGATCTAAACATTTGCGTTATCAAGTTATAAATGATTCCTATTTTCACCGAAAAGCCAGCCTTTTAAATGATACGGAAAAATGGCATAAGTCCCTTTTTTTTTCTGTCTCATAATTCGGTTGGTTTTAAAGATATAGTTATGTGGTTTTTTCTAATGGTCTTGTTGAATGAAAAATAAAAACTTTGTAATTGACAAAATTTGCGTAGAGGGACTGTATAAAAATTTTAAAAATGTAACTTTTTAAAAATTAATGGGAGGTTTTTTCCTAAATGTTGTCGTCTTTCCTACTTAATTTGGACGTTCTTTTCAATTTGCCTTGCCCATTTATCTGTAACGGGTAAATGAATAAAGCACGTTTCAACCTTTTTGGGACAACTTGTATACTTGCACAAAACATTATATGTGGGAAGGATATTATGGAACATTATGCTCATCCAATTTTGGTGCCAATCAGCCGAAAGGTGGCACTGCTTTGCTGCAATATTCTTCGTACATAGGAGGGCCGTACCTCAATTTTTTTTATGTTTAATTGCCCAAAGCCTGATGTATGAGAAATCTATTATTAAACATTATGTGGATACAATTTTAAGGCACATCGGTCGACAGGTTGCGCTGCTATAACCATAGTTAAACGATATACTATTTTCGTGCTTGAAACGAAATACTTCAACTTATATCTTGTATAATGCACCAAAATCGGTATGTGAGATGACCATTGTGAAAATAAATGCTGGCTAAATTCGAGTGCATATCGGTTGACAAGTGGCGCCGCTAATACTCATTTACAGTGATTTTCCACAAAGCTATCTCTTAGCCCCTATTAGTAAAAATTACAGTATATGTAAAACTTTTATTGTGAGAAGCTATTAAAAACTTGTGCATGTTTATCAGTGGGTAGTGCTGTTATACAGAATGATATAGTAGAAAGTTTTGTGATAGCCGCATCATACAGAATGCTACTTTTAAAATTGAATCAAAAGTATATAATAATGAGAAATCAGTTTTTATAAGAAAAGTGAATTCTATTATAGTAAATATCGTTATAATGATTGTAATTAATTATTTAAAATAATGTATCTTAAAAAACATACGTTACATATATTATAATGGATATATATTACTTCCCCATCATACTATAGGTATGGGGAACTTAGGTAAACGTGAAAATTTTCGACCTCGGTTTTTTGACTTTTTTATACGTTTTCAGGTGTGAGGAATCCGGAAATGAGAAAATTTGTATGGTGTCTGTCTGTAGGGTGTCTGTTAGTGTGTTAGTCTGTTAGTGTGTTAGTTCGTTAGTTTGTTAGTCTGTGTACACGATATCTCACGAACAAAAATTCGCAGAGAGGTCAGATCAATTTTAAAATATTACTTTCGACACTGGCAAGAACCCTATTCATTTGCAACATTCGAATTAAAAAATTTCGTAAGTTATTATAAATTTACGATTTTCTTAATATGGGAGAATAGGACAAAAATTCACTTAAACGTGCATTAAATGAAAACTTTTTACTGTAAAAATGTCAGAAAAGTTTTAAAATATCAGTTTTGATGCCGAAATGAACTTCGGTAACTATAAATATGCTACTTTGAAAATTTCACAAATTACTGGAAATTTACTAATTTCTTAACATGGCAGTATAGGGCGAAATTTCACATAAACGTCAATTTTGAGAGATATTTTCATCGTAAAGATGTCAGACTACTTTTTAAATATTATTTAGGACACTGGTATGAATATTTATGACTATGAATTTTCCAATATAAAAATTTCGTAAGTTATTGAAATTTACGAATTTCTTAACATGGCAGAATTTCACAAAATTTCACATAAACGTCAATCTTGAGGGATGTTTTCATCGTAAAGATGTCAAACCACTTTCGAAATATTATTTAGGAAGTTGGCATGAATATCATAGACTATGATTTTTTTCAATTTAAAAAGTTCGTAAGTTATTTGGAATTTACGATTTACTTAACATGTCAGAAAAAGGCAAAATTGAGCATAAACTTCCATTTTGAGGATGATAAATACATTAGGCAACTTCAAAATTACATTTATGATATTTGTTTGAACACGATTGAATACAAATATTCTAATAGGAAAATTTCGTAAATTATTCGTAATTTACGATTTTATCAACATAGCGAAATTGTAAATTTTCCATATAAATATGAATTTTGAGGATTATAGCATTGGAAATAGTAGCATGAAAACTAAACAACGGAATTGACCCTGATAAAAAAAATAATAGGTTAGAATAAGATAAATATATCGAAGTGAACGGTGGATAGCCCATTAGGCGGGGATTTCATTCTGTCACTGTATCAGGCTTTGGTCGAATTCATTTCTTTTAACATGATTATAATATGTCTCGCACTATAAATTTACGAGAACATAAATATGATGGGGAACTGAGCAGAGTCCACCTATGCCAACTAGTTTTAATGTATACTGTATATATTATAATGTATAATGTTATATTATAATGTATATTTTTAAGGTATAGAGATTTTTTCCTTAAGATACACTGATAAACCATATAAACATTTTTACTTTGTTACACCCATGTATGATAAAGTATTGTTTTGGGGTTAAATTTTTGAAATCGAGTTTTTCATATATTATTTTCACAAACTGAGGTCACTTGAATCCGAAAATCAGGTTTTTAGCGGTTTGTCTCTCTCTGTCGGTATGTATTTCATCAGATAACTCAAGAACAAATATTAGCCAAAAAAAATAATAATAATAATAATAATAATATGGTATGAAACAACCACACGAATTCCATTACCTACTATTACAAGTATTATATACACTTTTTGGACATAATGTGATCAGAAGACAGACATAGAATTGACCTAATGAAATAGACACCTAAAAATTTTCCAGTAAGAGAAAGTTAATGCACATGTAAAGAAATATAAAACAGAGTTTACAAAACGAGTTAAAAAATAAGAAAAAAAAATTGGTAGAGGTTTTTTTTTTTTCTTTTTTTTTTGAAATACCGATTTCCGAGATCTAAAACAGATCTATCTGAACAAGATGACTATTAATTTTCCTCTGAAAAAAAAGTAAAGCAGGAGAAAGGATATCTAAAATCGGTTTCTATAACAATTTTCAAGAAAATCGCTCGAGCCGTTTTTGAGATACCGACTTTTACCAAAGCATGGCATAAACAATTGTTGTCCGGAAAACAATAATTGCATACAAAAGGATATTTAAAAGAGAGTTTATATGGCAAGTTTGGAAAAAAAATCATACAGCCGTTTTGAAAGTAACACACTTACAGGAACTGAAATTCATCTATTTATATATGACGTCCATCAATTTTCCTGAACTAACCAACTATATCATTAGAAAGGACATCTAATAGAGTGTTTATACAGTAATTTTGAAGAAACTCGATACAGCCGTTTTTGAGATAGGGACTTACGGCCCCACATCCGGTTTCGGATGTCCTACCAATTTTTATCAAAATTTGAAACATGTATCTGTACATCAGACAGAGAAAATTTCATAATTCTATCTTTATTAGTTTCGGATATATAACAGTCAGAACATTCTTCACATACACACACACACCACACACACACTGACCAATTGCCAAAAACCACTTTTTTGGACTCAGGAGACCTTAAAACATGGAAATCAAGTGAAATCTCGATATCGAATCTTTGGACCGAATACAATACTTCCATTACGTACGGTATAGTCGGGTAATGGAAGTAAAATCAAACTCCGGCATTCTAAATCTGTATCGTACGAAGATGCTAGTTGAAACTTTTTTTAGTACGGAGGACTATTAGTTTCAATATACGGATAAAACTTCGTCGCCAGTTTTACGATGGTTGAACATTTATTGAAATCGAACATTTATCGAAAATATAATTGAGTAATTTAATGTTATATATATATATATATATATAAACTAATAGTCCTCCGTACTAAACAAAATTCTGCTTTTGTCAGAATTTCAACATTTTTTTTGAAAGAAAAAGAAAATTAATAATAATCAGTATCGAAACGGACAATATCTAAAAAGTTGAAGAAGCCCTTTTTTAGACAGAAATACATAATTTATTTTATTAATTTGTTTCTTTTAAATTGGACAAATAGTTAGTGCATAGCGGCATCCAAAAGAATTTAAATTCTGCTAAGTAGAGTTTAACGTCTTTAGATTTCTCTAAAAAAATGATATGAAATGCCATGAACAAACTTTATTACACATATTTAAGCAGTACAGTTTATTTATTAAAAACGCTATTATAAAAATTATATTCCATAATGAATACAAACTATTTTCCTCTTAGTAAGGTATAACATTAAATGTCGAATGAAAGTGAATTTTGTGTCCCACAGACATCTTAGAAAATGGATTTTTTAGAATTTGTTTTGTTAAAAAATAAATAAATAAATAAATAAAGGGATGACTTGCTTTTAAATTATCAGAGATCTATGGTGCAACTGTTTGTTTTAAAGGTATTGACTTTTTTTTCCCATATACTCATATTGAAAAATTACTCAACTTTCCCCCTAGAGGGGAAGTGAATCTTCCCCTATAGAAATAAAGAGACAAAAATTTTATCCTAGTTCACTATTAATATTATAATGTTATTTTAATTTCATAGTAATTGTTTAAAAATAATCTTCGTTGCGGAATTTTATACGAAATTTTGCAGCTTGCTAAGTTATTAAAAAAATTAACAAAGGGGACAACAGCGCCACCTTTTGAACAATATGCACCAAAATCTAATCAACACCAACATAAGTCAAGGTCTAACCATACATAAACTTATATTAGTCTCCCTTCATTGGTTCATGAGATACAGCGTCCACAAAATTTTGTAACACACATACAGACAGACAGTAATTAAGATGATTAAATTGTGTTTTGGGCATCCCAAAACACTTAAACCAGTCGAAATCTGGAGGTTCAATATTTTTTCGATTTCTTATATATATGTGGAAGTGTGTATAAATATATGAATAAATACATAAATAAAAGTGCACCTCATTTTTTGGTCGTTTTATGATCTGTCGTTTAAGGTGATGGGGGTGGTAACATGTGGTTAGCGTGATCGCGAACCAACTGATCGCCAGCGACAGCTAGCATATAATATATTAGCAGGCTTTGCCTGCTTTGCTGGCTTTGCTGCGCACTATATTTTAACAAATTATTAATAATAACTGAAACGCTTAAATAAATATATTTAACAGGAATATCGAAAATCTAACGGTATGTTGCATATCTGCATGCAATCCTTTATCTAGCAAAAATAAAAACAACATCGGAATTGTAAGTGTCGTAGTTTTTTTTTTACGTACGTCGCACACAGACAAATTTACAAACACTTTCTTTCATCAATAAAGATCTCTATTGAGCACATTTTTACATAAGGAACTGATGTCGAGATTAAGGTTTTTCTTATTCACTGTATAATCCTAGTGCTCAATAATAAAAAAATTAAAATGAGAAACACATTACATAAGAATGGGGAAAATAATTTTTTTTTTACATTTATTATTTTTGTAATGATTTCACAATGATTGCGTTTATCGTACAAGGATGCCTCTGGAACGTGTATTCTGCCGAAAATCTTTGAGATTAATACTCTGATAACTACAGTTAAAGTTCCTTAATAAATGTTATATTCCCAGTCGCTAATTCTTCGGGTCATTTGACTATTTTTCAAATTATATACATTAAATAAGAAATGATATTTTCTATTATATTCAACACGTTTTAGATCCTTATAAAAAAACACAACAAAAAATATATAAAATAATTCGTAGATTACGAGATTACGCTAGTCATTGTTTATTTGACCTCCAGTGTGACCTCCAGACTGGCTATTCGTGAATTCATAAATGATATAAATATGCAAGTCGAGTATAAATTCTATCTGAGGAAATAATCCTATATATTTCTTTTTTTTTTTTTTTTTTCTGAATATTTATTTGTACTATTATGTGTTAACAAGGTTTTATAGATTCATCAGCTTTCGCTCGCATAGCAACTTCAAAGCTTTTAATTCATCAATTTCCAGCTATCTGGAGGTGACAGATGTTTAACATTTTTCCTTTTCTAACCATAAACAATGTATATTCTTATAATTTGATTACACTGTATAAATAATAATTGTTGTACATATACATACTAAAACAATGCATTGTTTTGGTATAACCAATTTAAATATTTCACATTACAAGTATCTTTATAAAGTCTAAAATGTTTCACAAAAACATTTTCAGTTTTTACATAAAACATTTGACCTTGTTATATATTTCTTCTAAGCTTTCAACTCTTTATCGTTGAGTCTTCATCAGAGTTATAGGTATAGGAAAATTTTTCGTTAAAATATATGAGTTCAAAGATATATAATCAAAAATAAGTCATTAATATAAAATCCGCTAGAGTCAATACGCTATAAAAGGATAAAATCCACATATTATCCACATACCACATTATAACTTATAAAATGAACGGCGTGTTAATAGAGTTAAAATATGTTTACCAATTGTGCGTTTGTAATTGTTTGATGATTATTGGTTTTGCACAAGTAGTTTTTATGAATTTGCCCAAGTGTTTAGAGAAAAATGCAATGAAATTGTCATTACAGAGAAGTACTAAATTGTGGAAGTGGATTTTTAAAGTAGTAAAACATAGTACCGGGTGCGCCAAAAGTTCGTGAAAACTTTAAAAATTCATTAAAAAAGAACAAATAATGATTTTAAAAAATGCGGTTTGCACGAATGGCATCAGAAAGAGGGCGAATATTTTTAGAAAAAAAAAAGACCGATAGGTGGCGCTGCAGTGCATACACGAAGCCCATCTATGCAAATTAGGTTGTCAATAAAACACCTGTTCTGGATTGTTCTGGGATTCATCCAGACACGCTGTACTCAGCTGTCACATGTGTTGTGACTCGCCGTACTTGCCCCATACAATATGGTGGAGGTCATTTTGAACAACTTCAGCTTAAATAAATCTTTGAAAATGTAGAATTGTATTGGTATTGTGTTTCTGCTCATTATATTTTAATATATGATTCATTTCTATTAATTTGCTTAACGTATTCAAAATCAACATCACCTAACGGTCACATTTGAACTAATTTTTTTTTTTTTTCCTTAAAAAAAAAAAAAAATCCGCCCTCTTTCTGATGCCATTTGTGCAAACCGTATTTTTTTTTTTTTTTTTAAATCATCATTTGTTCTTTTTTAATGAATTTTTAAAGTTTTCAAGAACTTTTGGCGCACCCGGTATATAGATTCTATCCTTTTATAGCGTATTGATTCTAACGGATTTTATATTGATGACTTATTTTTGATTATACGAGTATATCTTTGAACTTGTATATTTTAACGAAAAATTTTACTATACTTATAACTCTGATGAAGACTCAACGACGAAGAGTTGAACGCTTAGAAGAAATATATAACTAGGTGAAATGTTGTAATGTATAAAGTGAGAATTTTTTTTTTTTTTTAAACTTTTTAGACTTTATAAAGACTTTTTATAGTTGTAACGTGAAATATTTAAAATGGTTATATCAAAATAATACATTGTTTCAGTATATATACTACAATTATAATGTATATTCTTGCATGTTATTTACTTCCATATGAAGTCAATACGATAAAGACATTGAAAATTTTGAAACTTTAACCTATTAAGCATGTTCTCAACTAAACTTTTAAGGATTATAATATTTCAAAACAAGTATGGATTTAAATTAAAGAACCTTGAATTGATAAATGTTTTTGAAATCGTAAATATATTTTTAAAATCGAATTCAGTTGAAAAGAAGTTTATAAACTCTGATGAAGATTACTCAATATAGGCAGTCGAAAGCTCGTTTTGTGTATTTTTTTATGTAGATTACGAATATGCGAGGCAGTGTTGCCAGACTTGGGGACTTTTTTATTCAACTACCACCAATAATTTTGAGAAGTAAAATTTGACATACATAATAGACGATTAATCGTCGATGTGATTGGGCACCTGTTGCAATAAAAATTTAATGGTGGATGTTGAATAAAAAAGTCCCCAAATCTGGCAACACTGATGCGAGGTCAAAATGTAGCAGATCGAAATACATATATTTCGAAAAAATGTCAATATATACGTTTTGTCTCTCTCTCTCTCTTTTTTTTTTTTTTTTTTTTTTAAGGACTGAGGACTATTAATCTCAATCTACGGTTTTTTACGATGCCAGTTTCACGATAGTTGAACATTTATCGAAATCAAAAAATTATCAAAAATATAATTGAATAATTTGAAAGCAATGTTTTAATTTGAAAAAATAAAAAATAAATAAAGAAAGAAAAATAAACTATTAGTCTTCCGCTAAATTCTGCTTTTACCAGAATTTCATTAAAATCTTTTATCTTTTATCTTTTATCTTTTATCTTTCGTTCTTCCTTTTTTTTTTTTTTTTTTTTCTTTTAAGAAAAAGAAACGAAAATTAATAAAAATCAGTTTCGAAATGGACAGTATCGAAAAAGTTTTTTTTTTTTTTAAATACTTTCGAATTACGAAATAAAAAGCGCGCGTGCAAAATGAAATACAAAATAAAATAACGTTTATAAATGGACAATATTTAAGCTCGTGGAATCAGTTCAATGATATAACAAGAAAAATGACGACATTAGTCTAATGAGATTATTATTATTATTACTATTATTATTTTTAACATAATTTGATATGACAAATGACCCATAACTTTTCTTCATTGCAAAAAACACCCTTATGAAAAAAGTCGCGTATATCATAAAATTAATACTATGCAGTATTTATTTATTTATTTATTTATTTTATTTCAAGATATGCAAAATTCTTCATATGTGCATTTTTTTTTATTACCCCTATTCAGCATTCGGTACTCAACTGCTCGGCCAAAGAGATACTCGGTACAGCACTAATCTTATGTTATTGTTTTCAAGACTTTAAAGATGGAATGAGAATTTCATGCTTTATCTATATATATCTATAAACTATTTAAGGAACCCTAACCCTAGACCAGCAACTTGACTGAACAATGTAATAACTCGAGAGCCCCTACGGCTCACATTAAAGCGAACCTATGCCTTCCTTCAAGATTTATCAAATTCAACAAACTAAATTCCTTCTCTATCTTTCCTAAATTTTTCCTCATCTCCTACATGGCGAATACTGGCCATGTCTGATGCTACAGTATTCCACGGAAGTGCTCTCGGGAAGCAATCATCCTGCGCATGATGTTGCTATTAACCAACATTGTTCATAGGGTGTTTGGGCTTGATATAAAGACTGCGAGAACATTGTATAAAGACTGTGAAATTTGTACATTACCTGAATGAACTTTGTAAATAGTCTACCACTTGGCTCCGGTCCTCTTCACTTTCATGCAACTTTTTCGCCTTTTGTCGCGGGAGAGCTCTGCTCTGGTGACCTTTGTAATTTTTTTTTTTTTTTTTTTTTTATTTGCTATGCAATAAACAACGGGGGAGGCTTAACCTTTGGAGACGGGCTCTTCTGAATCTCCACAGTGGCTTTGGAGCCCCTCTCTAAAGGTTAAAAACGCTCAAAACCTCTGAATAGTGGTGAGCGGCCTCCTTCCGTCTTATATATATCTATATACTAAAGGGCTCTGCCCCCTGCTCACTCCGCTCACCAACCCCCTGTTCACTTATTAATATCCCAGTAAGGCTTTACACTGGATAGTGTAATAGTGTAGAATAATGTAGATTAATAGTGTATAACACAAGACAAAAGCAGAAAAATTTTATAGAAATTCCCATATTTAATGTCAAATTAAAATACATAATATTTAATACCACCTTTCTTTTTCATTTTAATTGAAAAATTGTGCTTTTTTTTTTTTTTTTTTCTTTAAGAATAGAAAGAAATTCATAATATTTAGACCATTTTGTGTTACAACTTTATTATACATGATCCCCTTGTCAACTTTTAAATTTTTTTCAGAATTTGGCGATTTTATTTTATTATTTATTATTTATTTATTTATTTATTTTTTTTTTTACGGTCATATGTTAATGAATTTTTCCCCCTAAAATCAAACCATTTTTCTGACAGACAGTCTTCAAAAGGCATAAAAGCTTTGATCCCAAACAGATTTTGACCTGTAATACTTAAATGGTTCAAAGTACATAGATTATTCGTAACCATTTTAAAAATAACACAAAACGTATATTTTTGAAATTTTAAAAAACATAAATTTAGCTGTGCACACCATCTCTATTTGCATGGTTCACTTAGCTTCACATTTTTTTTTCAATGGTTCCACTAAGATAAGTTGAAGCCAACCAGCGACCGAGCGGTTCTGCGCTAGAAGCTGGTAGACGTAAGGTGCTGGCTTCGATTCCAAGCCGCGCTCGTCGGCCTAGTCATTCGGTGTTTTCAGTGGTTTTCCACAAAACATGCGTAAATACGGAAAAAGGGCCCCATAGAAAGACAAGTCTAGGACCCAAGTGCAGTCAGTCGTGTTATTTTCCCAAACCCAACCCACTTAGTTAAGTTTTGGTAACATATTCGTAACCAGCGTAAAAATATATTCTAAACCTACTTTCGGAAATACCCCAGCATCCATCCAAAAGGCACCCTAGCTTTTTCTATTTACATGCTTTCGCTAAAAATCAGGGCCGAGCGGTTCTGCGCTCAAAGCTGGTAGACGTGAGGTGTCGGGTTCGATCCCAGGTCGCACTCGTCGGCCTAGCCGTTCGAAGTTTTCCGTCGTTTTCTCCGAAATTTACGTACGTATGGGCTAGGACCCCTTAGAAATACCCCCACGGATGCCCCTCCCCCTCAGGCATCGTGCCCTAGAGCCAATCGGCCTTACTCCCAAATTCAAATCCAATCCGCTAAAAATCAGATGTTTGAATTGCCTACTTCGCATTCATGTGCAAAAAGACTCCTTCTTGGACAATAGATGGCAGCACCAGAAATATAATTCAATCTTGTTCTTTTTTAGACATTATTTAAACACTTACGTACCTAAATAAATAAATAAAATAAGAAACAGTATGCAATTATTATTATTATTATTATTTTAATTCTATTTTTAATATTTTCTGGTATAATATTTTATTATATTCAAATGTTTGAAAAACAAGTGATTTAAAAGCAGCATTCAATATCAACAAATAGAACATAACCTGGACTGAAATACATATTCGTAATTAATATATTAAAAAAAAAAAAAAAAAAAAAAAAAAAAGGTTTAAATATATATGTAATAGATGAAAAGGTTTACAATTTTAATCTGACGGACAAAGACGGCTAATTTAATTGGAAGAGATTTGATATCTGTCGTACTTGGTGAAAAGAAAGAAAAAAAAAAGATCGCCAAGTTATCTGGCGAACACATTTAATTCCTTTCAAAAAACATGGCTATTTTAATAACGTATATTACGAGTACAATCGTAACTGAACAATATGAAACAATACTTTGTACAATATAAATATTATATACAAAATTTATTTAAAACTATATAATGAGATTAGCTTAAGAATTAAAAGGAGAAGCAATGTAATATTCCGGTTAAAAAAAAAAAATATATATATATATTTCTTACGCTGAATATATGGTTAATTTTCTTTCATTAACCTTTCAAAATATATAGTTCGATCCCAGGTCACGCTCATCGGCCTAGCATTTCGGAGTTTTTCTTTTTTTTCTCCGAAATTTGCATAAATAGGGGTTAGGACCCCTTAGAAAAACCTCCACTGAGGGTAATTCGCCCCTCAGACCTACGACCCTAGAGCAGTCAATCAGCTTTAATCCCCACAATATAACCCAACTCGAAATACACAGTCCAGAAATACTGTTACAACTTTCCTTCAAAAATTTTAATGAGAATAATAATATTAATAATGAAATATTTATTAAAAAAAGAATGTAAAGATGAGCTGTGAATTAATTAAAGGCTCGAAAATTATAAATATATGTGTATATTAAGTTAAAGGAAAAAAAAAAAAAAAAAAAAAAAAAAACACGTAATGCACATTTTAGTGACAGCTCTGCCTCGTAAAAATAACTTCCTCTGACTTATCTCTCAATTACCGTATTTCTCTAACTTTAATAACTTTATCAACAACAGCCAGTAGTGCAATAAAACGAAACAAAATAAAATATATATATATATATATTCGGTGTTTCTAAGCATTATTATTATTATTTTTTTTTAATTAAAAAAAATATATATATCACTTTTTCATGAAAAAAAAAAAAAAAAAAAAAAAAAACTTTAACATTGACGGTATTAACAAACATTACACAATATCTTTGAAAAGATCTGTACATTAAAATAAAAAGAACAGAAGAATATTGTAAAGCATTTTGATCCGGTATGGGCCTCACCAATAGACTGGAAGTTTTGTTAACCAAGTTGGTAGATAAAAGGGTTTAAAACCAAGTCGCAATCGTCGACTTAGCCATTCGGCATGCGGTGTAGTGGTGGTAGGGTAAAAGTCAACGGACTACACGTAAGTCATAGGTCTAAGTGTCCTGGGTTATCCGTTTCCGTTATGAGTTTTCCGAGGTTTCTTTCTTTCTTTTTTTTTTTTTTTTTTCGACATTTGCGTAGATACGGACTTTGTTCATTTACGGCATTCTACCCAGGCTTAGAATCCAAATGTCGCAATTTGCTTTAATACCAAACGCAGACATTCGAACATTAACTCAAACACCAACACCAACACCAACACCAAATGACCAAATACAAAGAATATCACCATCAACCCGGTCATAGCGTACGCCATGGCCCGGTATGACTTTATACTCTCTTAAACAGCAATAGATGGCAGCACTAAAAGCACCTAGACAACATTTGGATGTCTTGTGGAAGGAAATGAACTTTGATGAGAATGAGGAGAAAAAATAATGAGTGTTTATTTATTTCTAATACTTTACAATCGATCAAACTGTAGATTTACTTTAAAAAAAAAAAAAAAAATGACTTAGTACAATTATGTTAGGAAAGTTGTTATACTTTATATTCAAAGTTAATCTGACGAAATTTATCAAAATTATATTGTTGATTTTCGTTCACACGTTTATTTTGAACTGGCATAATAAAATGTCAAAATGAAAATGGATCACAATATTATTGTTAATATACTGATTTATAAAACTTCTTTTTTTAACCTAAAAATTTTTAACTTTTGGGCTCTCACTGGGGCTTTACGGTCCTCTCGCGTCGCAGACCTTTTTTTCGACCCCCACACAACGTTTATTTAAGAAAATTGAAAACATTTTAAAATTATTTATTATTATTATTATTATTATTATTATTATTATTATTTAATATACGAATATCAAAGCCTGAAAATTCCTTGCATTTATGAAGGGAAAAAAAAGAAATGTTTCAAAACAGCAGGCAAAGCAACGAAAGTAGTCAGCACCCCCTCCCCCCTCTCCCCGCAATATGAGCAGTAATATTAAATATATGCGAATGATTATTGATACTACACGGTATTAATAATAGGTGCGCTACAAAAATTGCGTTTACGGAAAAGTGGGAATTCGAAGTTATTTTCAAAATTAAATAATCTGCAAATCGATGTAAAAACTAGAACGTTGCGTCCACCACATGACCTTTGTTCTATATTTTCCTATAGAAATTCACTCAGTAAAAATAATTAAGAAAAAAAAAATAATTATCTATAATTATCTTCCATAATGAATGCAGACGATTTCCATTCTAGAGAAATAGTATAACACTAAATATCCAAAGAAAGTCATCCCCCCCCCCTCGTATATAGCATCTTATTATTTATTTATTTATTTATTTATTTATTTTTGTTAAAAATGAAAAAAAAAAAAAAAAAACTCTCTTTCAAATTATCACGGTTCGATGGTTCAACCATTCGTTTTAAAGGTATTAAAGAGCCCTTTTGAAAGACACCAATATTGAAAATGTACCCCCTCGCGGTGGGCTTCCTTCCCAGGTGTAGGGGGGTGGGGAGCTGTGCTCCTGCATATACAAAATGTTTTTCCAGTTGACTATCACTATTATAAATAATTCTTTTGATTTTTATCATGATTATTAAAAAATAATTCTCTTTAGGTACATTTATACGAAATTTTGTCCTATACCGCCATGCTAAAAATTTAGATAAAGCGGAAAGGCAACGCCACCTGTTGGACGATTTTCACTGAAAGTTAATAGGCACTAATTTATGTCAAAGTTCAACTACATATTAAATTTTAGGAAATTCTGTGCAAGCAGTTCCTGAGATATAGTTGCCAAAAATTTTGTCAGACACACAGACAGACAGACATTTTCTAAAACTGGTCAAGACGTGTTCTAGACCTCTCAAAACGTGCAAATCCATCGAAAACCCGAGGTCGAAAATTTTTACGAATCCAATACTTTCTTCCATTGAATATAGAAGAAAGTAAAAGTTACATTCAGGCATGCTGTTTAAAATGAAAATCACGTTTTAATGAACAAAATCTCGATAATAACGATGTAACCGCCATTGTTATAACGAATGCAATGAAACGATAATAATATAGAAAAATTTAATAAATATTCATTACTTTTTTTTTAAATGATTTTATTCGGGATAATATATATACATATGTATTCATCAGATTAAGAAAATGATAATAACCAATCGTTAACGCCCAATTTATCATTACGTATGACCCTCTCAGATGAAAATAAATCATTTTGAGAGTAAGTTTAATTTAGAGTTGATTGATTTACTGACAATATATTGTAGATTAGAAAAGAGAATGCATTTAGCTATACATCTGCATTTTAGCATTTTTTCCCTATGAATGATTTTAATTCTTTTACAAATCTAGTTATTCAGATTATTTTCTTAATGTTAATTAATAAAATCTTGTAGACTCTAAAATATTGAATACTACTTCCTTCCTTTCTTCTTATTCTTCTTAATAAATAAATAAATAAATAAATAAAAGTAAGACATAGCGAAGTATGACTCAAATTTATATATATATATATATATATATATAAATTAAATAGTCAATGAACTTTTTAAGGCTGGAATTTATGTAAAAAATAAAACAATATAAGCACAATGATTACGATCTAAAATGTGTTGTAAAATATATTATGGAGATGATGGAGATGATATTTTAATGCTTATATGCAAATATAGAGAGATTGTGCTATTTTGAGGCAATTAAATGTTTGCATCAAGTAGAATTAACAATTTCCTTTATGCAGTTCCACTTTGAACTTCAGAAATTTTCAAAGCTTAACATTTTCTCAATTGACTTAGAAAATCGTTTAAATTTGTAAAATTATTTTCTTTATCACTGACATAATCTCTAAGCTCTCAATTTTGTAGAGCTTCTCTCTCTCTTTCTCTCTCTCTCTCTCCCTCTTCCCCTAGCAGCCTCTTTCTCTCCTTTTACTTTCTTCCGCCCACAAGCGGCCGAGCGGTTCTGCGCTCAAAGCTGGTAGACGTGAGGAGCTAGGTTCGATCCCAGGTCGCGCTCGTCGGTCTAGCTTTTCGGAGGTTTCCGTGGCTTTCCCCGAAACATGCGTGAATACGGACTGGGACCCCTTAGAAAGACCCCTTCCCGGAAGGCACTTCCACTCAGGCCTAGGACCCTAGAGCAATCAATCGGCCTTATTCCCAAACCCTAACACCTTTACTTTATTCCATAATCAATGGAATAAAGTGTTGTTTTCGAAAAAAATGTCGACTTCACGTTTTCGATGGATTTACACGTTTTGATAGGTCCAGAATACGATTTGACGATTTTCAGAAAATGTCTTTCTGTCCGTCTGTCAGGTTGTGTTTGTGTCAAAACTTTACGCCAGTTGTATCTCAAGAACTGCTCAACAGAATATCTAGAAATTAATGCGTAATTACATCTTAACATAAATTAGTGGCTACCACATTTTGGTGAAAATTGCACAACAGGTAGCGTTGCCATTCCGTTTTTTCTAATTTTGTAACATGGCAGTATTTGGCAAAATTTCTCATAAATGGGCACAATAAGAATTGCTTTTTGCCAATCATTATGAAATTAAAAAGAAGTATTTATAAACATTCGAAAAAAAAATAAAATAAAATAAACAGTAATAATAGTATTAAATGCTACCATTAATAAATATTACAATAATAATGTTACAGTAATATAAACCGCAATAGTCAGCATATATAGTTACGCTCATCAGTGCTGTGTGTGAACGCAAGTTGCCATCTAACTTTCATATTTTAGTTAATTTTAAAAAATCTAATTGTTGATCGTTTAATCCGACGGATTCAGAAAAATTACCCCTTTCATTTGGTACCTTATTTGTAACGAATTTTTGATTAGATTTTTAAAATTAATTAAAATATAAAAATAACAACTTTAAAATAGACATTTAAATTTTTAATTGTTGCCAATTTTTTTTTTTTTTTTTTTTTTTTTCAGCATAAAATAAAATATGCATTCACGTGGAAAAAAAAAAAAAAAAAAAAAAAAAAAAATCTATATATATATATATATATATATATATAATATTAAATATTAGATTTGCTCGTGCATATGAAAAAATGACGTCTGTAAAATAATAATAATAATTTTAAATTTTAAAGGTACTGAAGCGATAGAGTGCGAAAATTTTGCACGGGTTTGCTAGTAAATGAATTATTTGCAGTGAGAAATAAATAAAATGAAATGATGATTATTCAAAGGGCGCCTTAGTCGCCCTAAAACTAACTAGAGAAACAATAATATTAAAAAACAATGATCATTTACAAAATAAGTTAACTTTTTTTTTTTTTTTTTTTTTTTTTTTTAAACCAAAAAGTAAAAAACGCATTATTTTTTAAGATTTGTAGCTGTATAAAATTTCTGACTTTGAAAAAAATCTACATTTTCAAGGTTCTATATGAAAAGTTTGGGTCGAAAAACGTACTTATCAGAAAAATCGACGATCTGGAAATCGATCTTTCTTAAAAATCGTTTATCTTAAAACGGACACTTCAAAAAGAAATGAAAAAGAAAGAAAGTGACGATCTTCAAAAGAAGACTCTGAAGGAAAAAAAAAAAAAAAAAAAAAAAAAAGAATCGTACATGAAAATTGTTTATTTCGATAATCAATCGGAAATTTTGCAAAAATGTGGCGAGGAAAAAAAAAATAATTAAAAAAAAAACTACCGGCAATGAAAAAGTAATTGTATCTAATGAAATGAAATTTCTTCCACTTCCGATTCAAACTGGGTCCACCAGCGGCCGAGCGGTTCTGTGCTCAAAGCTGGTAGGGGTGGTGTGCCGGGTTCGATCCCAGGTCCCGCTTGTCTGCCTAGCCTTTCGATGCTTTACGCGGTTTTCTCTGAAACTTGCGTAAATGCGGGCTAAGACCCATTAGAAAGATCCCCCATGGAAGGTACTCCTTCTCAGGCCTAGGACCCTAGTGTTGTCAATCGGCTTTAATTCCTACAACACAACAATCCGATTTAAACTGAATTAAGTGAATGACGTCCGGCCTTAAAATCGATTTATTCCATTTCTCGTTCTATAACATTCGAACTCCGAAAATTGGAAAAACCGAATTTTTGGTACAGTTGCTAGAAACCTCCCAGAAAAATTTGGAAGATCTGATTTATTTCGGCGGAGCCCTAGATCATTGGATGTGAAACCACTTTCCGTGCCTCTATGCGGAAAGGGGATCGTAATTAAAAAAAAAAAAAAAAAAAAAAAAATTTAGAGTACACTTACACTATTTGTCCTATGATATGACCGAGTTTCTGATTAGTAGTCACAGTAGGTTCTGTTGTGAGTTGATAAGTCAGCGAGTCAGTAAACACAGTGAGTGAGTGAGTTTATATATATATATATCCATGCATTTGTAAGAATTACTTACATGTATATGAAGAATAAGACATGAGAAAAATAAAACCTGATATTCCAATAAAACGCTCAGAAGAAATTATGTTGAATGATAAAGAATGAGAACATTCTAAACAAACGCCATAAAAAGAACCGAAACACAACAGTTGATTTTGTAGAATAATTAAGCATAACCCTTTATAAGGTGATGATTAAAATCTTAAAGCAGCAGCAAATGTTGGTCTTTTTCTCTGCACAGATACTTAAAAATTTCACCCCGAAAAAATATTCCATTTTATTATATTTAATATATTTGCTTACCTTCTTCTCTTATATATAATCCAACATTGATTTTTTAAACCTTATCATACCTATTTAAAAGTTTTGACTGACTGACATAATAAATACAAGCCCAAGTTTCGTAATTATTTTTTACAGTTTAAAAGGGTTTAATGATAGCTCTTGAAATGATAAATGTAATTTTATTGCAAAAACACTTCCATATATTTTGGTTCTGAGTGAATAATAAAACCCCATAACTTCTTGTGTGAACTATTTCAAATCTATTCATATGCAAAACAAGTCTATAAAGAAGAATGGCAATCTTATATTAATTTTGAAATTTCCCATCCCCTTGATGTCTGTAACATCCAAACTAAATAGTCAATATCATAAAAGAACAAATAGGAGAAAAGAATTTATGTGTCCAGCCCTTGGACAGAAGCCTTTTATCCCATTAAAGCAAATAGGCCAACAACTTTCTCTCGAATAAAACGTGACCCTAAAAATCTTCAGCTTTTGTTCGAAAAATACATATATCTCCCCAGGAATCCTTTCTTCCCGTGCCCATAAGGTGGAGGCCTTGACAAGTGAGCCTTTCGCTGCTCATCAATTTCTCTTCCGCATATTTATACTTTTGCCATTTCCTATTCTTCATATTCCATGCTTTTCATGATTTGAAAATCACGATTTCATCGTTAGGAATCTTTGCACATTTTGCATTGTTATTATTTATCAATTTACAAAGATGGGCATATGGAACAGGTAATTCGCTATCACTTATTTTTTTATTTATTTATTTATTTTTTTTTTTTTTTAAAGGGGATTAAATTAAATTTGCGTTTTATTGCTAAAAAAATAACTATCTCATCTTATGCTGGGATACAGAGCAGTACTTCGAATTTCTTCAATAGTTTTGCAAAAGGAATTTGGGGAGAAAGTATGTCTGACGAAAGAATTAAACAAATAAATGAATAAATAAATATTCTAAATTTCTTTTCTTATGTATTAACGGCCCTCTTTAATTACCGTCGCCGGAAGCCAGAGCTAATGTTATTCTATGGGGAAATTTTCTTTACAAATAATTAATTACTAATACCTATTTTTAAATTCTGTTTTCACATTCAGAAAATTCCCAACTGTTAAATTAACGGGCCTTTTTAAAAAATGTATTTTTTCAATGTTTAATATTTTATTTTCAAATTGCAAAATAAAAAAAATTCACATATTGAAAATTCGTATTTTGCAGCTTCAAAATAAAATATAAAAAATTAAAAAATAATAATTTTTTTAAAAAGGTGCGTCAATTTAACAGCTGGGAATTTTCAGAATGTGAAAACAGAATTTAAAAATAGGTATTAGTTTATAAGTTATTTGTAAAGAAAAATTTCCCATAGAATAGCATTAGCTTTGGTTTCCGGCCGCGGTGAGTGAAGAGGGCCCTTAACGGGGGCAGCTAAAATTCCTTCACCTGTTTTAAAGTTAAATATAAAATCTACTACATAGCGTACAAGAATGCAATTTGGACATTTCTTCTTTCTTTTTTTAAGTAAAATAAATTAAAAAATGAAAATAAAATAAAATAGTCCCCACCCTCATCTTTTTTTTTTTTTTTTTTTTGTTTGTTTCTCAGATGGCGAATTGCTTTGTGCTATTTATGTTTGTCCAAGCTGATTGTAAAGTACAGTGCCATCTATGAACTCAGTTTAAAACTAATTTTTCATTTTACTTAAATAAAACTTTGCGACAAAAGAAGTACACTGTATTGCAAATTGCACTCGCATACGTCACTTAATTTAATTTATTCTATTACAGATTAAAATGTATCAAGTAGATATGTTTGCCCATTCTGTTCTTTTATTACATTTATCTGTAATTCTCGATCATCACAGATTTTCAAATAAAATTGAGAGTCTACTGTATTGAAGTGTCTAAAGCTGTAATTATAAAAAAAAAAAAAAAAAAAAAACTAGTATGTTGTGGCCACCACGAGACTTTCTTCTATCTTTTCCTATACAAATTCACTCAGTAACAAAAAAAAAGTATAGAATTAAGGGGAGAGGAAAAAAAAAAAAGTGGGACTTTATCAAATTTTCACATTTTACCCAAAATTTTGTCAAAGTCCCACTTTTTTTTTTTTTTTTTCTCTCCCCTTAATTCTATCAAACTCCCACGGTTTCCGTGTTCTGACAAACTTAAACAAATTTTTGCATTTTCCCCCCAATTTTGTCAAAGTCCCACGGTTTCCGTGTTTTGACAAACTTAGAATAATTTTCACATTTTACCCAAAATTTTGTCAAAGTTTGTCGAAACACGGAAACCGTGGGACTTTGACAAAATTAGGGGGAAAATGCAAAAATATGTTATAGTTTGTCAGAACACGGAAACCGTGGGAGTTTGATAGAATTAAGGGGAGAAAAAAAAAAAAAATTTCTAAGTTTTTTTTCGTAAAAAGTAAAAAAAATTGATAACTTTGTTTTAAATTATCACAGATTTATAGTTCAACCATTCGTTTTAAAGGTACTGACGAGACCTTTCGAAAGATACCCATCTTGAAAATTTTTGCCCTATATCACCCTGTTAAAATTTAGAAAAAGCGGGATGGCAACGCAACCTGTAAGACGATTTTTACCAAAAGTTGATAGGCACTAATTTATGTCAAGGTGCAACTACATACCAATTTGTATGAAATTCTGTGCAGTAGTTCCAGAGATACAGTTGCCACAAAATTTTGTCACACACACACACAGACAGACAGACAGACATTTTCTAAAAATGGTAAAATCGTGTTCTACAGCTCTCAAAACGTGTAAATCCATCAAAAACCCGAAATCGAAAATTTTTATGAATCCAATACTTTCTTCTATTGAAGATAGAAGAAAGTAAAAATAGAAATATGAAAAATCTTTACCAAAAGTTGTAATCAAATAATGTGTAATTCAATGTTTGGTAACACTAAATTTAAAAAATATAATCATATAAAGGTTTTTCACATCATTCTGAGCATCATTTTTTACCATGTTTTTATTAACTTCTATTCTTGTTTGTATGTATGTATGTATGTTTGTTTGCTTGTATGTACGTTTGTTTGTCCGGTACAAATCTTGCAATCGAATTTTAACTAACTTCCCTACTAGCTAGACATTTGAAACTTTCGCAATAGCTCACAACCCGATGACAACACAATACTTCGAAGTCCGATTTTCGACCTCCTAATACCTTATAAATAGCCATTAAAATAATAGCTATAATTTAATTGTTGCCAAAAAAAAAAAAAGTAATAATAATAATAATAATAATAATAATAATAATAATAATAATAAATAAATAAATAAATAAAAAAATTACGAGTTCATTTTCTTTCGACATAAAAGTAAATAATCGTGATTAAATAAATAATTTAAATAAACGTGAGCGTTAAAAAAATTGTAAAAAGTTAAATTACGTATCTCACAAAAATTGACGTCACTATCGGTTTAAAGATTTCATACGCATTGATAAAGTGCTAATGTAGTTAGTTCTATAGCTATGATTCAACAGAAAATTTAAAAACATGGTTTATAAAAAGTTTTTTATCTTATAATTATTTTTATAAATTGTAGATGCACTAATTAGTGAACTTAAAATTTTAGTACAGTAGAATTTCATAATACATTTTTAAATGCAAACTGTGTAACTTTCAACTATTGTCCATAAAGTATTCAAAATATGTAAAACGTAAAACAATAGCCAAATCTCTGTTTTGAAAAATCCATTTTAAAACATTGACTTCTTTAATTTATAGAAAATAAGAGAATTTTTATTTTTATTTTTTATTTTTTCGTTTGAAAACTGCCAAAAACGAGGAAAATAGGACGAATAAAAATAGTTGGAAAAAATAAATCATGTAATGAAGTCTCAGCTTAACTGGCCTAGTTTTAATGGACTTATTGTCAAAAAGCTGATAAATTCAGATCCGATCATTTTTTTCCTTAATGACATTCAAATATTCTTTTTGCTTTAAGCGTTTTGCCGCCTCTTCTTCTCCTCATCCATACGTCCTTGGATTGGTGATAAGAAAATCGAGCATTCTTAAATTATTCTTTTCTTACCGTCAGTTAACTTCAAAATTGTTTTTCATGAATTTGTTTCTTACGAATTAATGTTTATTGAGAAAAGTTATCCTTTTTCAATTAATAATTTACTTTTTTGATTTTTTAGTTAGCGCTCTTTTATCATTTATTTTATATCTTAAGGAATATAAAGGGTTTTCTATTAAGAGCGATACAAAAAAAAAAAAAAAAAACATAAATTATTCAGTGAGACACAACTTTTTTTTTTTTTTTTTTTTTTTTTGAAAGCTTACATTATGCCATTAAGGGCCCTCTTCACTCACCGCCGACAGAAGCCGAAGCTAATGTTATTCTATGGGAAATTTTTTTTTACAAATAACTTATTAACTAATACATATTTTTACATTCTGTTTTCACATTCTGAAAATTCTCAGCTGTTAAATTGACGGACCTTTTTTAAAAGAATTATTTTTTAATTTTTTTATACTTTATTTTGAAGCTGCAAAATACGAATTTTCAATAGGTGAATTTTTTTCATTTTCAATTTCAAAATTAAATATTAAAAATACATTTTTAAAAAAGGTCCGTCAATTTAACAGTTGGGAATTTTCTGAACGTGAAAACCGAATTTAAAAATATGTATTAGTTAATAAGTTATTTGCAAAGAAAATTTCCCCATATAATAACATTGGCTCGGGCTTCCGGCGACGGTAAGTGAAGAGGGCCGTTAAGTATGAAAATAATATCGTTCATGTGAGCACCACGACTATTTTATTTCTATACTGTGTAAAGATTACTGAAATATTCTTCCATTAGAATCAGTTATAGGAGATGTGGCGTAAATTAAAACTTTCACTAAACTTTTTCTAAATATTCTAAATATTTTAAAAGTTAATGAAAATTTCTATAAAATTGCATTTAATTTCATAGTTTTGAACCTTATCCTAATTAAACACATGTGTCTTTCATTAAAATTTTATGTATTTTTAAAAAAGGGTTTCGTATGTAGGCACATACACTGAGAAAAAATTCTGTAACTGACATCTAGAATCTAAATTATGGCTCTAGAAAAAATAGTTCCATGTCATCCTTATGAATTCTAGTCCCCGTTAAAAGCGAGTTCTAGAAATACCTATTAGAATTTTAGAGCATTTGCCTATATTCTCGAGGGCAAAGTTATTTAAAAATCTCTGCAAATAAATGAGACTACAAGAGACGGGTTTCAGCCATAGATATAGTAATATATATAGATCTATCATCCCCATGTTATCGAGCAAAAATTTTTGATGCCGAAAAAAAGTTCTAAAATTACCCATTAGAGAGTATTGAAAAAAAAAAAAAGAAAAATGAATTTGAAACTGTATCTGGAGTTTTTCATTCACCTTTAGTACATAAAATATTAAATTATTCACCAATTTAATTTACTAAATTATCCGTGTTTATTCCTGTGTGTGATTAACTCGGGGAAAAGCAGCCATTAGAGTGACTTTTCCCGAGAAAAAAGTATCACTTTTTCCCTCTCGCTGACCAATCTATGACTTATTACTATATCTATGGTTTCAGCAAGTATAATTTTGGTTTACGACCCATTTCTAGAAAATCAAGCGAGAATTTCTCGCAATACAAATGATTCAGAATATTGTTTCACCATCTAGAAATGTGTACACTAGAGATTCTCGATAATTTCGTCTATTCAGTTTATTGGCGCGCCTTACGTGCATAGCTCGGAAATCTATATTTCTAGTTAAGGGATTTAGAAAATGGTCGCTTATTCGTTCTAGAGGAAGGCAGTATGTTTTTTTTTTTTTTCCTCAGTGTACCTTAAAGGGCCTAGGCGTTTTTTAACAGGACCACTGAAGTAGATTTCATATAAAAATTATATTTCCATTTAATATTTATGAATTAAACTATAGTAGGTTTGTTCTATAAAATATATTTTTAGGCAACAATTCTTTTGGTTTTTGATATATTTTTTTTACAGATTTGAAATCTTTAAATTGCATTTTCTCAATTTGCATTTTTTTTGATGAATTCATGATTGCCAAACTGCTGAAACTTCTACAGATATTTAAGAAATGATTAATATCTTTTTGGTTTTTCAAGAGGAACCTATTTAACAGAATTAGGGATAGATTTTGCAATATCTTTAAAAGAAAAATATAAAACACTAGCAGGCAACGCCCGCTTCGCTGGTCCCTATTTTTAAATGAATCGCTATAATTACTGAATTCTCAAAATTGCATTAATTTTTATTACGTGAAAAAAAACAGAAAAAAAATCTTATTAGGAAAAATGTCGCACCGGGTTCTCACTGCCTTCGGAAAAAATTCCCAAAATGCTCTAACTCTTATTTCTATTATTTTCCCCCTTCACCCCCCCCCCCTCCCGTCTATCCTAATAATTTTAAAAATTCGAAAATATCCGCAATCGATTTGTAGGTATCGAAAACCTCTATATACCAATTTTGAATGCTCTAACTGTATTCTATTTTTTTTGCCCCTCCGCCCCCCCCTTCCCGGCCCTCCTAATAACTTTACACTTTCGAAAATATCCCCATTCGACTTGCTGGCCTCTAAAACCTATCTGTACCAATTTTGAACGGCCTAACAGTATTTCTATTTGTTTTTGCCCCCCCCTCTTCCCGCCCCTCCTAATAATTTTACAAATTCGAAAATATCTGCAATCGATTTGTAAGTATCGAAAACCTCTATATACCAATTTTGAACGATCTAACTCTATTTTTTTGCCCCCCTCTCACCTCCCCCCTTCTCGCCCCTCCTAATAACTTTACACTTTCGAAAATATCCCCATTCGACTTGCAGGCCTTTAAAACCTATCTGTACCAATTTTGAACGGCCTAACTGTATTTCTATTTGTTTTTGCCCATAGCACCCCCTTCCCACCCCTTCTAATAATTTTACAAATTCGAAAATATCCTCAATCGATTTGTAAGTATCGAAAACCTCCATGTACCAATTTTGAACGATCTGACACTATTTTTATTTTTTTGCCCCCCCCCCCCCCTAAAAAAAAAAAAAAAAAAAAAAAAAAAAATCGGAAAGAATCAAAAAATGAGTTTTTGCAAATATTTCCACGAAGACGCTTGGCTGTTTTTTTTTTTTTTTACATCTTTGAGTTATTACTTTTACTCGAAAATCCGTATTTTTCTAAATTTGCCCCCGAAAATCATTTATACCCCCTTCTCCCGTTAAAAATCCAAAATTCCAAAATCGCAGGAAATGAGTTTTTCGTATTCAAGTCTAGTCTCCCCATCTGCAATTTCTTCACTGTGAAGTTATTTGGAGCCGAGTTATACTTATAAATGTGTTTTTGCCTTATGACCCTCCGAAAATCATTTATACCCCTTTCCCCCCTTAAAAATCCAAAATTCCAAAATCGCAGAAAGCGATTTTTTTGTTTTCAAGTCTAGTCTCTCCCTCTGCAATTTCTTCACCGTGAAGCAATTTGGAGCCGAGTTGTACTTATAAAGGTGGTTTTTGCCTTCTGCACCTTCGAAAATCATTTTCAGCCCCGCTCCCCCCTTAAAAATCCAAAATTCAAAAATCGCAGAAAAGGATTTTTTTGTACTTAAGTCTAGTATCACCATCTGCAATTTTTTCATCATGAAGTAATTTGGAGCCGAGTTATGCTTATAAAGGCATTTTTGCCTCCTGCGCCTCCGAAAATCATTTTCACCCCTTTCCCCCCTTAAAAATCCAAAAATCCAAAATCGCAGAAAATGATTTTTTTGTATTCAAGTCTAGTCTCCCCATCTGCAATATCTTCCTCGTGAAGCAATTTGGAGCCGAGTTATGTTTATAAAGGTGTTTTTGTCTTTAGCAACTCCGAAAATCACTTTCACCCCCTTTCCCCCTTAAAAATAAAAAATTCCAAAATCGCAGAAAATGATTTTTTCGTATTCAAGCCTAGTCTCCCCATCTGCAATTTCTTCCCTGTGAAGTAATTTGGTGCCGAGTTGTACTTATAAATGTGTTTTTGCCTTATGCGCCCCCGAAAATCTCATTTTTACCCCCTACCCCCCTTAAAAATCCAAAATTCCAAAATCGCAGAAAAAGATTTTTTTGTATTCAAGTCTAGTCTCCCCATCTGCAATTTCTTCATCGTGAAGCAATTTGGAGCCGAGATATGCTTATAAAGGTGGTTTTTGCCTTCTGCCTCCCCCCGGGGGGGGGGGGGGGGGGGAACGGGGGGTATTTCGCAAAATCCCGTCTTAGTGAGCGTCAGGGTCCTAAAATCAACCTGCTCACCAAAAATTGTGACTCTATCTCCTATAGGATCGCCGCAACCGTGTTGAGTCAGTGAATCAGTGAATCAGTGAATCAGTGAGTTTACTCTTTTATATATATAGATAATATTATAATAAAAGAAGCATGTTTTCTTTCCAAATTTTACCAACACAGGCACTTTATATATATATATACATTTTTTTTCTCGAAAACTAATTAACAAATTTCAAAATCTATTCTTAATTATTTTAAGTAGGTTACATTAAACATCCAAAAAATATATATATTAAGTCTTCTTTTAATCATCTGTGGAAGTTTCTGCATTTCGAAGATCGTGAATTTATGAAAAAGTGCAAACTGAGAAAATGCAATTTAAAGGTTTCAAATCTGTAAAATAATAATAATAATAATAATAATAATAATAATAAAGTATCAAAAACCATAAGAATTGTTGCCTGAATACATATTTTATTGGGGAAGAAAAAAAAAAAACTAATGTAGCTCAATTTATAAATAATAAATGGAAATATGAGCTTTTATGTGAAATCCATAGACCTATTATAAAAGTGGATAGGACAATGGCAACCTTTTTCAGTGGCAAAGATAACTAATAAAAAGTCACGTGACTGTTGAACTACAGGAAGCCAAACTAGCATATATTCGCCATGCTCTAAACTCTGCTTTTTATTAAGCAGACGATATTTTCCCTTTTTATTTCAAAGTTCTTTTTAAAATTTTTATTTCACTTTAAAAGTTAGATTGTTTTGAATTAAAAAAAAATTTTATAGCAATAAATAGTAATTAGATGTACTTTTAAAACCCTAGAAGTTATGTAAAATAAGGATTTTATTTCACGGGTAATATTCTTTTAATATTTTATTCTTTCGTTCTTTTTAAGTAATTATTTTTATAAAATGCTGATAATTGCTATACTTATTTCTCTAAATTGAATTAGTTTAACTATATTATATCTTATATTATTTCAAAAATGTCCATTATTATTCATGAGAGTTAAAGCGAGTATAGACAAACCGAAGTTATAAACACTTTTGAACTTTGTTGGAAAGTGTTAATAATGAGGTAAAAATAAATTTCAGCAGCTGTAGTGTTTTACACAAATTTTGCTTGCTGTATCTTTTAATAATAATAATAATAATATTATTTATATTTAGAATAACAAATCGCCAATAACGCGATAAATGCCGGAAAAGATAACCTTTTTTCAGTAGTCACATGATTCATCTTTGCCACCTTCACTTATATTGCCTTAATAATGGTATGCTCCGTCCACTCTTATAATAGGTCTACGGTGAAATCTACTAGTGATGCCATCAAAGATGCCAAGTCTCTATAATATCGAAGATTAAATATTTTAAAACATCAAAATTGTAATTAACAATTCCCATATACCTTTCTAATACAAGCAAAAGATTGCCAATATTATAAACGACTGTGAAATTTCCCCCGATTTAAAAATGACATCGGTAAAAGAAAATATTTCTGATGTTCTTTAACATCGAATGAAATTTTCAAAATAGTCTCTCCACTTTCATTAATTAGAAAGTACGAAAGTTCAATGATCTATAAATTTGTGCAAGCAAAGAACTGAATTTGTATTACACTTAATACGTTACTCATTTTCAACAACCAAAAATATAAACGTTAAGGGAAGAAAGTTATTTCAACGTTTATAGGTCAAGCTATGTTCTAGAGAAACATCTGCAAGAGGTTCATGGAGGTTGGAAAAAACTTTTAAATCACAGAAAAGAAATAATTGTCAAAATCGTCTGCAAAACTGTCTTTTTGATCGATATCTGCTTGGTCGTCGCATGATGGCTGGAGGGAGAGATGTAATCTAGAAAACTGTAGTTTTCCAGCCTTATAATAGGTCAGTTGGTGAAAGCTTAGAAGTATTATAGAAATTTTGTGACATTGTTTAGAATCTTAATTGGTGGCTACGGAAGGTGAAGTTCTTTGACTGGGCCAAAAGCGTGAATCGTGATTAAGATTCTAATTGTTTTAAAATAACGTGGATCTGCTGTTATTACACTTTGTGAAACAGTAAAATATTTTGTGCGGTATGGAAATAAATGAAACTGGTACACGCATTAGGAAAGTGATATATTAAATTATGCATTCAAAGAGCTTTCTGAGAGCGCATTTATTTTTATCGCAAGCATTTTTAATAATGTTTAGTTTAAACGCTGTTTATTTTCAAATTAATTTTAATATGCGGTAATTACAGAATAATTTTTTTGTTACATTTTTCATCACAAGTTAAGTTTGTGAACAACAGGTTAATTTTTGTAGCTTGCGTAAATATTTTAAAAATGAATTTTTATTCCATATTCAGTTAAATAATAATATTATTATTACCAGAACGTGGACAATTCATTGAAAAGAAACGCCGTTTCAATAGCTATACTACAAAAGACAATTTCGTTATTTTTTAATTTCCTATTATTTCCTATTATTTTTTTCCTATCCTATTATTATTCCTATCCTCTTAACTATTATTATTAACTTTTTATTATTTTCAGTTATATTTTTAACCTATTTATGTCGCATTTTTGTATTCATTCTATAAATGCTTCCAGTATTACGAAATTTTAACCCTTATCGCTCGTATGTCCCTTCTGAGGGGACATTAAAAAATAGAGCCACGCCTTAAGGTGTTCCTTTGCGAATGAAATATTATTTTTCTAAAACGTGTAACTATAGGCTACCTTTCGGCTACCGAAAAGTTTTAACAGAAAGATTTATTTTATTTATTGATGAAGTAAAATAAAACAAATTATTACAATTTTTCAGTAGCCAAAAAGTAGTAAGTTGGAAAATATACGTTTTAAAGGAATGCCAAAAATCGTGTCTTACGGAAAATATACCGAGCGCAAAGGGTTAAATATAAGAATAAAATAATGGAGATTTTTTTTTGTACTGGAAATATTTAAAATTTAATACCTAATGCAATGCAATAAAAAAAAAAAAAAAAAAAAAAAAAATCAAATCTATTCATAAGATTTGTATTTCCATCGGAAATATTTCCTGTATTGTAATATATTTTTTGGGGGGTTAATAATTAAATATATTATTGGTTGCTGCATACATATTTATAAAACGTTAGCAATTTCATAATTGGAAAAACTGATCTAACACCAGTGTTGCAGAAACTTGGACATTAACTTGTAAATGTTTTTAAATGTGAAGTGAAATACTATGGATATACTTTCATTTAATTAGAAGTATTTCCACTTTAGTTCAACTGTGTCATGACCATTTCATTTAATTTAGCATCTTGATAACATTTTTTACTCTCTTCTGTATATAAAAGAAGAAAGTATTGGATATGTGAAAATTTTCGAAGTCCAGATTTACTCCAGTTTTGAGATGTCCTGAACATGATATGACTGTTTTCAGGAAATGTCAGTCTGTCTCTGTGTGTGTATTATCATAAATTTTATGGACGCTGTGTCTCACGAACCAATGAACGAAATTTAATCAAACGCGGTATATAGTTGGACCTTGATCTAAACTGTTTCTGATTGCATTTGGAGATCAATCGCTCAACAGGTGGTGTTCCCATTTTCTAAATATTTAACATGGCAGTATAAGATAAAATTTCGTATAAATGTATATAATGAGAGTTATTTTTAACGCATGAATGTAAAATTAATATGAATTATCTACGAAAGTAATAATAAACTAGGAAAATAAGTGTGTGAATACAGGAGAATCACTTCCCTCCCGGGGAATGTAAATTTCCAGTGTGAATATTTTTCAAAAGAACTCCTCAATACCTTTAAAATGAATGGTTGATCCTTAGATCAGTGATAACACTGCGCTGCAAATAATAATAATAATGATAATAATAAAAATAAATAAATAAATAATAATAAATAAATAAATAAAAAATTTGACCCCTGATACAAATCTATTTTTGCTTATTCTTATGTAAAATGACCTCCTGAATCCGAATATGACTACCATTTTGCCCAGTCGCCCGCCATTTTCTTGGGACACCAACCCCTCCCCCAATTTTTATCACTGTTTGGTAATTTTATGGCCATGAATTTGATTTGGAGAATGAAAAAGAATTCATTTAACACTTATAAACAAAAAAAAATATTTAATGTTTAATAAATAACATTAATAATAGATTAAAAAAATGTAAGAAATATATTACATAATTTCCGTGGAAAGTCTCCCCTAAATTTTCCCCTTGCCGCAAATGTTAATGTTTTAGAATTTTTCAACTCTGTAGCCCCTCAGAAGATATTTAACAGTTAAAACAATCCCCCCCCCCCCACCTAAAAATCAAATTTTCAGCCATACAATTACCGAAAAGGGATAAAAAATAGGAGAAAATTCCTAAAAAACGGAGGGAATGGGGCAAAATGGACGTCATATTCGTATTCAGGAGGTCATTTTACATAAGAATTTGCCAGAATGGTATTGGGGGCAAATTTCATGCCGAGCAGTGTAATTTAGAATAAAGTTATAGATTTTTGTTATTTTTTTCATTTTTAATGAATATATATATGTTGATATTGGTATTGGAACAAAATTGACTTTCTTTCGGCATTTAGTTTTAAACTTCACTGAGATAAAATTCGTCTACATTCATCTAGAAAACAATTTTAATAAATAATAATTTTATAAATAATTTATAGTACGTTAATTTGTATAAGATTATATAGAAGAAAGTTCTGTGGTCCACAACACACTGTATTGCTGGCTAGTACAACAGTACAAAAATGCCGTTCCCCCCCTCCTCCCGTTGTGCGTCATTTTTGTATTGCTGGCTAGCCCAGAAGAGCACTTAATGTAGACATAAGATCAATTATTCTTTGCTTTTCCATAAAAAAATTTAATATCATTCGTCGAATAAAGGATTAAGACTCCACAACCATTTTAACGCATGACAAAGTTTAATGAAGACATATACACAATATATACAGAATATAAACATTACATTTTTTTTTTACACTTTAGAACATTTCAAAAAAAGAATAATCACGCAGACGACAACTTTGTGAACCTTTCTGTTAGAAGAAAAAGACAGTTACTTTTTCCCCCTAAATTTCATTGGGTGCGAGGTCACGTGGGTTTTATGACGCAACAGTCGCACAGGTATTACAACACTAGATTGATTTTTGGAAAATCTTCATGGAGAATTTTAGTAACATATTTATACAATATAAACTTATTAAAGTCATACATGAAAGGTGTCGAGGTGCTAATTTTTATGAGAATTAACGAGATTAACCACGTTTTTAGCCTTTCAATAAAAAAGCTGCATTGCTTACATTTTAAATTGAACTTTAATTTTTATGGTCGTCAAATTCAGACAAAGCCGGTATGAATAGTTATGATCTATAAGAAACTTCAATCAAATGTAACATATATTTAAATGGATAGGCTGAATCAATTTTTACAATTATATGTCATAATTATTGTTTGTTATCCAGCAATATTGGAGTAGATATATTGAAGCAATATTGGAGTAGATATATTGAAGCAATATTGGAGTAGTAAAGAATTTTAATTCATCTTTAGATTCTGTATCGTTAATGGCAAAAAATGAATATTTCGAACTCTCATATAACCTCATAAGTATCCGACATATATACATCAGGTAATGATTTGGTACGCTATGTAAAGGACCCGAATTCGAATCCTACTGAAATTACATTTTGTTCTTGTAAAAATCAGCACACTAGTTAAACTGATTTTTGGAAAATCTTCATAGACAATTTAAGCAACATATTTATACAGTATAAACTTATTAAAGTCATACAGAATACATGAAAGGCTTCCAGGTGCCAATTTTTAGGAGAATTAACGAGATTAAAAGCCTTTTTAGCATTTCAATAAAAAATTTGCATCGCTTATATTTTAAATTGAACCTTAATTTTTATAGACGTCAAATTCAGGAAAAGCCGGTATGAATAATTATGATCTATAAGAAACTTCAGTCAAATGTAACACACATTTAGATGGAAAGGCTGAATCAATTTTCACAATTATATGTCAATTGTTTGTTATCTAGCAATATTGGAATAGTAAAGCCTTTTTATTCACCTTTAGATTCTGTATCGTTAATGGCAATAGATGGATACTTCGAACTCTCATATAATCTCATATGTATTCGACATATGTACACCAGTTAATGATTTGGCGCGCTATGTAAAGGACCTGAATTCGAATCTTATATATATTATAAATGTGAATGTCCGTTTATTTGACTGAGTTTCACGCTAAAACTGCTCGATGGATTTCGATAAAATTTGTTATGGAGATAGCTTATACCCTAACTTAAAAAGTTGGCTGCCTTTTATTCCGAAAAAATACTTTTTTGTGTTATTTTTATGCATAAAATAGCAATTTTGTAAGCTAATAATAGCAAAAAATTAGCCATTTAAATTTTAAACTATAATTTAATTGTTGCCAAAATTAAATTTAATTATCCATAATTTAATTGTTGTCGAGTTTATTTTTTTTCCAACAGGAAAATAAATACATTTATCTAAACGTGAACAATAAAAAATAAAATAAATTATGCATCTCACAAAAACTGATGTCATTTTAAATTTAAAATTTCTTTTACAAAGTGCTAATATAGTTTACGATGCTAATGTGTGTTGTACTAAAATCAGTTTTATTTATAGATCCTCCTGGGTGATCTTTTAAATTGTTGCGTTGAAGTACACCGAACGTTTTTCGCCAAGAGGTTTAATTTAGCAACTGCGATTTTAATCTAGGTAGTTCAAGAAAAATGTAAAATTAATAAACTTGTGTAGCACGATAATGTTTAGTTATTTATTTATTTTTTTATATACCATTCACTACGCTAATTTAACATACAAATAAATGAGCTGCTGTGTGTGACTGCACTTGCACGCTGTCGGACAGAAATATTTGATTAATTCAAATTAATATTTAAATAACTAAATAATGATATGTTTAATAGAAAGCATAGTCTTGGAGACAAACTTGGCGAGTGGGCGACCAAATTTGGTGAAAAATGACAGTTTAGGGTTCCCGATGTTTCGAAGCTCTCCGACACACGGGAACGTAGACCTTGAGCTTACCAAGGGATTCTCGATGGAGTCGTCTCCAAGCCCCATCGCCAAAAGTTATAAGTAGGTGTGAGTTGATTTTTGCGAAAGAGTATGTAGTCACTGCGATCCAGAGTTATTCAGAGACCTATTCTGAGTCATTGCACTTTAGGGATTGAGCTCTAAGCAACTGGACATTTTTCGTGAGTGAGTGAAAATTTTTGCTCTGGTGTAGTTGATGTTATTTGCTTTACTCCTGTGGAACAAGTGACTATTTTTTAGGCTGTCCCAGAACATTCGTCGAATAATGACTTATACTATACGAGTAACAGCTTCAACTGTTTCCAGAATATTCGAAGAATTAACACCAGCTATTGGACTATTTTCGAAAATATTTGTTTTAATAATAGTTTTTTTGTACAGATTCGAGAAGTTCAAAAAATGTTTGATATTGCCAAGGAGGTCCCACACTAAAGCTGTGACGAAAATAGTCGCCAATCGAAATATATTCAGTTACGGAGAAATCATTTAAATATAGTGTCCAGCGAAGCGGGCAAAGCCTGCTAGTCTTACTATAATCCCATTTTGCTCTTATAATTACGGTATAGTTGGAAGGAAATTAGTACACAAAAGCTCTTTTTTTTCTTCGTATTAGGATTGCTTTTAAAGAACAGGTAGGATCAGCAGGAGACATATGATTCATCGCTAAAATTTTAGTTATAAATATACTAAATTATTTATACTTTGCTTGTCTCGCCAATCTGTACTTAAAGGAATTTTCAAAAAGCATTAATCATTATATTTCAAATCACTTCATAAATAGAAACTAAAAAAAAAAAAAAAAAAAAATTGAAATCGCTTAAAACCTCGTTTTAGGTCCACGCTAATTTCAGCATCGTCTTTCCCTCTTGCGCTATATCGGTTCCAGTTCCACACAGCTTGCATTTGAGCCCTAACCAGACTTTTCAATCTGGGCACTTAAATTGGACGATAAATGGCACTGTTATAATTAAAAACAACATTTTTCGGACAGACATTTCTTAGAGAGAATATCATTTTCATTCTATAACAACAGGTGGCAGCACTGGATAATCTCCCCAGTCACAAAAAAAAAAAAAAAAAAAAACTATTAAAAAACAAATCGAAAGGCCGAAAATTGTGCTTCGAGGTCGAAATAGACCTACATAAAAAGTTCTTTGCGACTAGCTGTTTGCCTACGTAGCGTCCAATACACCTCAAAGTTGAACTTTGTTTTTTGTTATTTTCTCGTCATCCATGCGGTTTAGGATACTGTGAAGATGCTGCAAGGTTTTATTTTATCAACTAATACATTTTCTATTAATTATTAGCAAAAAGTAACTCATTGGTCCTTGGGGGATAGAACCCACGATCTTCGCGTTATTAAAATGAAGCGCTAACCAACTTAGCTAATGGGTAGCAGGCCGACTTTTTACATTTATGTTTCTATCTCCAGAGGCCACCATTTCAAATATTTACGTACTTTAATAATTAAAAAAAAAACCTAATAATCAAAGATTTGGAAATCGGACTTCGAGGTGCATCAGAAAAAGTCAAAAATGACCTCCATGCAAAGTTCTGTAGCACTGCGATCAACCGTTTGCTTGCAAAGCGACGGACATAAGCGCACACACACATGCATCTTCTTTTATTATATAAAGACATTACAACAAAATAGTACTCGTTAAAGCAGAAGAAAATATTAATTTATAAATGAAAATCAACACAGAAAAATTTAAATATGCTTCTAAATGAGATTGGATAAAATAACAAATATTTTTATTTATTTATTTATAGCATTTTTTGTAATACTATCTGTTTTTCTATAGAGTCTATTGAACGTTGTTGCGGATGAGTCAATTCTGCTGCGATTTTATCAAACTAGGAGTGGACGTAAACCGTCAGAGATAAAATTTCAGGAAATGCTCATCTCAGTTTAGCATCCACCCCTTTTCGAGTAGAATCGCTTTTTTTAGTTTTGGACTTGAATTGGAAAATTGACAGTATTTGTAACTGTACTTAAGTAGTATATCCACAAAAAGAAATTAAATTTCAGAAAATATTTCCTATTATCAGATGGCACATATAGCCAAACTACATGGCAGTACAAACATTCAAAATGTCTCATTTTTCGGGAATAAAATTTACACTGTAATGATTGCCATATAAAAGTACGTATAACAAAGTGTTAAGTATTGCAGAGTGCTGTATGTAAAATTATTGGTTCGTGAATTTTTATTTATTTTCACAAATGCTTTTTTAATAAAAAATGTTAGCAGTAAAGTGTATTTATTTAATTTTCCCCCAAGTCCAATTCCATTGCCCCACGGAGGGAATGGAATTAAACTTGGTCCAGGTCCAGGACCCAAGTTTAGACAATTGGCCAATTCCCTATCCATACCAATTCCACTGTATACGTGAGTCTAGGTAAAAATGCATTGATCATATATATTACGAAAAAAAAAAAAATCTTGTAATTATTTCTACCTCCATTAAAAATCCCCTTGTTAAGTTTCAGCTTTATTAATAATATTAGAAATAATTGAAAATCATTCACTCATTGCTTACCAGCGCGGATAGGCATTGGGGAATATAATATGGAAAGCCTGTTTTCTATAAATTGTAAAAATAAATAAAAGACCTTGTTTAAAATTAAGTTATGTTGACAGAATATAGTATAAACCTAACTTCATATTCGTTAATTTAAGAAATATTAATATTATTTTCTTGTTTTGCTTAAGATAATCAAGATTGCAGATTTAAACTATACAAACAAATCATAAACTTTTGACAACAATTTAATATATTTATTATCAAGAACGTTTTGAAGATTTACATGCATGTTTAAAAAGAAAATGAAATTGTTCTTACCTTTTGACATAGCAAATCATAAATAATGACGTTTGATTGAGTAAGAGATAATTGAAAATTTTGTATGTTTTCTCTGAAAATTGAGCAGACAAAGTAACACGACATATTTTAAAACTATGAACTTGTTAAGCATTCATAGTTATAACATTTCATTTATTAAAACAGACAAGGCTTGAGACTTACTCTTATTATGAATTTGCATATCCTGTTAAATAAATGGCTACTATTTCATTTTATTGTAATTGAAATATTATAATAATGACACGTTATATTCACTTGTTGGAAATTGATAAACAAAGCACTCGTGAGGAATGTTATTAAATAAAAGTAAAATTATTTCAAAATCTGTAAACTTTAGAATAATCATTTGGAAAAAGCGGCGAAACTGAAATTGTATATTTTAGAAATTTTTTATAGTTTTAAGTTTTATCGTAAAATAAACAAGTAATTGAATTAATAAATAAATATTTATAAATATTTGTAAATATAAGATATACTATTATTTTTAATTTCGTAAAATGAGTATTGTTTTTTTTCTTCCACTTTCCTCTCTTCCTTTTCCTTTTCTTTTAAATCTTTCTTTGTTCGTCTTATATCTTATATGCATATATATATCAGGGGTCGATCCAGGCAAAATTTGGGTCCCTTTTGCGGCCCCTTCACAAAATTCACCATAGTAAAAAAGGACCCTTCACAAAATTTAAATTCATAAAAAGGGACCCTTCACAAAATTCAAATCCATGAAAAGGGACCCTTCACAAAATTCAAATTCATAAAATGAGTCCCTTCAGAAGATTTTTTTTATAAAAATGATCCTTTTATTAAATGTTTTCAGTATTATTTTTAATTAATGCCTTAATTTGGCTCAACAAAACTATTAACTTGATATTGAACATTACATAAAGTGATTGTAAAAACGAAAAATTTTACACAATATTTTACTTTTTCACAAAAATATTTTATATTTCACAAAAATAAATAAAAATTTCACAGAAATATTTTGTTTTTCACAAAAAAGGGACCCAAAAATTAAAACCTGGATCGACCCCTGTATATATATATATATATATATATATTAAAAGCTACACTGCAAAAAATCGCGCTACTTTTTTGTGGCAGACACGTCTGTAAACGAGACTCTTTTTTGCAAATGTTTATGCAGCATATTACTTTAATTAACAACAAAATATTCTGGCACCTATTTTTGCCAACACATTCTGCTGTAAAAAGTAGCACTATTTTTAAAGCGCATTAAAATATTGTTTAATATTTAACAAAAATGTTAGCTTATGTACACATGCATGCATTCTTATGCATAAAATTTTGTATATTATACATGCCCAAAATTGTGCATGCAATTTTTCTTTCTTTGTTTTTAGGACTGAGGACTATTAGTCTCAATCTGGGATTTTCGCGGTGTCATTTTTCGATAGTTGGACATTTATCGAAAGCTAAAATTTATCGAAAACATAATTCAATAAATTGAAAGCAATGTTATAATGGAAAAAAAAAAAAACTAATAGTTGTCCATCCTAAACTAAATTCTGCTTTTGCCAGAATTTCATCAAAATCTCCTTTTTCTTTTTGAAAGAAAAAGAAAAGAAAAAAAAAAAAAAATGAATAATAGTCAGTATCGAAACAAACACTATCGAGTTATTATACGTCGAAAAATAAATTAACTCGTAAATTTTTTTGGCATTTATTTATTTATTTTATTTTATTTTATTTATTTATTTATTTTTGGCAACAATTATAAATTAAAATAAATAATTTAAAAGTTTAGAAGTTAGAATTTCTTATTTTATTTTTTTTTCGTACAAAGGAATATTAGTTTCAATCTATGGATAAAATATCGTCATTAGTATTTTATGGGAAATAAGATGGACATAAAATTTCAGTCATTTTAAAAAGTCCTTTGTAGAAGTATATAACAAATGTTGATCGTACGTTCGTGTTTTAGATGTGTGTTCATGTAATATGTCAGACAATATACGACAAAGTATTATCTCTCTTTATTGTTATTATTATTATTATTATTATTTTCACATATCTATTTATTTATTCATTCAACAATAAATTTTTGTCCTTTTTTGCGATAAGGGATCGGGCATATATATATTTATTAAAATCTCAGCTTTAAGCATACAGATAAACAAAAACTACCCATGTTTTTGAATGCATTATTTCAATATGTGTTCCTGATGATGTATTTAATATTGTAAAGTTTGCACATTTTTTTTTTTTTTAAGTTTTCTTATCGGTATTCTGGATAGATATTTGTAATTGGTATCTCGTTTTAATCATGTGACTAGAAGACATTAAAATAAATAATAATAATAATAATAATAATAATAAAAGCATTAAAAATTAATGAATGCACTAAAAAATAAGCAGTAAAATTATAAATGTGAAGATAATTTCGCTTTTATGGATTATTTTCTCGAAATTCCACAATTCAACCCCCCCCCCCCCTTAACACACGTAGAATAATCACACAAATTTAGAAGGAATCTCCCCATTAGAATGTGCATGCTGCTTAGAAATAAATTTTTAATAAATTTTATGTAATTTCTTAAAACAATGCAATTTTTTACATTCATGTCGTATAATGCATTATCAGTCAAATGTGACTGCCGTGTTTTGAAAGAAAATATAGTGTCAGTCACCTGTTGATGGATTGATCCCTAAATGTACAATCGGCAGCAAAATTATTGAAGTGCGCATCCACATTTTTCATTTTTTTTTTTTTTTTTTTTTGTTTGATTGAAATTTTTTATCATCAACTTACTTTTTTTATAAACACCAGAAGACTAAGATCTTCACTCGACAAATACTTACTTAACAAAACTGATTTAGGTGCACATCTTTTAAGTAAGGAATTATTGCTAGAGCTTCAATAATTTTACTGTCGACTGTACTCAGCACCAATCAGTAAAAACAATCAGTAAAATCCAACGAAATACCATGTTTGAGGAAAGTTCGTTCATTGGTTCGTGAAATACAGCGTCCAAAATATTTGTGATACGCACAGACAGGCAGACATTTTCTAAAACTGCCCAAATCATGTTCAGGACATCCCAAAACATCGCAGGACATTGTGAGACATCGTAAATCCATTGAAAACCGAAGATTGAAAAATTTCTCTAATCAAATTAATTTTTTCTTATATATATGTAGAACAAAGAAACAAAATTCTAAATTTTCCGTAATTACTCTAAAAACGTTTCTTGGACATGTGACTGAAAACTTTTGATTTATTTATTTATATTTATTATTATTATTATTTTTTTAAATACAAATTTAAATTTTTGTCTTGAAGACAACGAGAAATTCGTTGTTAAGTGAAAATGACCCTTATGTATTGCGATTTAATTGCAGCTTGCCCGAATCAAGTGTCGCTGATATCAACAGCCAATTAATAAAAAATCTTTTAGATTAAATATAATTATCGTTTGCTTAACGATACAGGGTGATCACAAACATTGTTGATTTTGCTCAATTTGTTACCGGCTCCCTAAATGTTGTCTTAAACCAATCTTCACTGAAAAACATGAGGAAGACCTAATTTTATAAACACCCGATGTTTGAAATCAAGATACATTGGCGGTATTATCCAAGATTGGATTTTAAATCCTTAGATTTTGATTACAATTTTTCATTCAATTCTTATCTTCTTGATTACAATTCTTGTCTATTTTGATTACAATTCTTATGGCTCCCGAGTATATGCACTGAGCACAGAAATGGAAACATTGCGATACAGCAGGAAAGGGACATTTATGCTCTGGAATATTATAAAATATGTTTTAAACAGAAAATCAGAATCACCACATCAGCTTTATTTATTTATTAACTAAAAAGCCTTAATATGGCAGATCTTTTAAGCCTAACATGGCGGTGTTTTTAAACATAAAAATATGGCGGTGTTTTAAGACATTTACAGTATCTTAATTTCAGATGCGGAAAGCTGTCTAAAAAAGTAAGACACTTTTTTTTCGCTTAAAAAATGACCATCCGTTTAAGACACTTTTGTAACTGAATTTAAGACGTTTTCGTTTACAGTGCAAGTTGTTTTCTGTTATGCAAATTTCCAAAATAACTATGAAAAGAATTGTTAGAGCAATTTGTAAAAGAAATCTACCTGATGCTAGAGCAATTAAACAGAAATGGAAGTGTACGTGGAAGTCCACTGCACTGAGAAAAAAAAAGAAAAGAAAAGATATACCTCCTTCATATAGAGTGAATAAGTGGTTATTTTCTAAATCCCTAAACTAGAAATATGGATTTTCGAGCTATGCGCATGAGGCACGCCAATGAACTGAATAGACGAAATGATCGAGAATTTTTAGTCTACACATTTCTAGATGGTGAAACAATATTCTGAACGATCTGAATCTTTTGTATTGCGAGAAATTCTCGCTTGATTTTCTAGAATTGGGTAATAAACCAAGATTATAGTTTCTGAAACCTGCCTCTTGTATTCTCATTTATTTGCAGAGATTTTTAAATAACTTTGCCCTCGATAATATAGGCAAACGCTCTAGAATTCTAATAGGGGTTTCTAGAACTCGCTTTCAATGGGGACTAGAATTTATAAGGATAAAATGGAACTATTTTTTTTCTAGAGCCACAATTTAGATTCTAGATGCCAGTAACATAATTTTTCTCAGTGTGACTCCCGTTATCTAATTTTACGTTTCTCTAACATTTTTTAACTTTCTGTTAAAAAGTTATGTTCTGGCTTCTTCAAATTGACAAGATTGAAACTGGACTCCCTGAAGGTTAAATTATTTATCAATGTATGGAATAAAATATATCTCTAAGAAAAGAAATCGCAAAAACATTTTTTAAAACAGTAAGTAAACAGAGAGTGTACTGGAAATATACAAATAATTTTTACAAGTGTAGTGGAAGTATGCACTTTTTACTCTAAAATATTTGTAAGTTCCGTTATATAATTTTTTATTTTTCTTATAATTTTTAATTTTCTGTTAATATTAGCGGCTTCTCCAAATTAGAGACATTTGTGCTAAATACTCTGTACATTAAATTACTAATCAAAGTATATAATAAAATATACATCCCTAAGGGAAAAAATATTTGCAGATAAAATTTTCTTTTTTCGTAAAAAAAAAAAAAAAAAAAAAAAAAATCGATAAATTTGTTTCAAATTAGCACAGATCTATGGTTCAACCATTCGTTTTAAAGGAATTAACGAGAACTTTCGAAAGATATCCATATTGAAAATTTACACTCCCAGGAGGAGAAGTGATGCTTCCACATGCACAGACTTTTCCCCTAGTTTACTACTACTATTATCTGTAATTCATATTAATTTTTAAATCACGCATTAAAAATAACTCTCATTATGTACATTTATACGAAATTTTGCCCTATACTAACCCTGTTAGAAATTTAGAAAATATGGGATCACCACGCCACCTGTTGAATGAATGGTCTCCAAATCTAATCAGCACCAGTTCATGTCTCGGTACAACTAAATACCAAGTTTAGTTAACTTTTGTTAATTGGTTCGTGAAATACAGCGTCCACAAAATGTGTGATACACACAGACAGACAGACATTTTCTAAAAATAGTCTAATCGTGTTCAGAACATCCTAAAACGTGTATATTCATCGAAAACTGAAGTTCGGAAATTTTCACGAATCCAATACTTTCTTTCTATATAAATATAGAAGAAAGTAAAAATGGTATGCAGTACTATAATTTTATCTAATTTCAAACTGTTTGTAAAACTGTGTCTGCTAAAATCTTTTATTTATGTTATTTAAGAATAATTTCATATTTTTGAAACACTTTCACGAACGCATCGTTTCGGAATTTAAACACATCTCAAAAATAGCGTACATTTAATAAAGAAAGTAAAAAACTAACAAAAGATGCCTAAAAATATCCAGTAATCTGAAAAGTGCTTTGTTTTCGATATTTCAATTCATTCTCAAAAAAGAATTGCTTTCACTGTCTTCATTGATGATGAATAAACAAGAAAATATGATGAGGTAAAGATTGATCTACAACTTCAAAAGCTCCTCGAGGAAGGAAAATTAAATAAAGAAAGATCGCGAACTTCACTGGTGAATTATCTTTTCTTGTCGCCTGTCTGGGTTTATTGGACCTTGAATAACAGATTTTCGAACTTTTTTTTTAGTTAGTTCTTGTCTTCCTGTTGTTTTACATAATTTTTTCTGTAGTTTTTCATTTCCTATTCAAAAGAAAGAAAAAAGAGAATTACTTAAAAATTTCTTTTATTAGTACACTTTTAAAATAAAATTTCCCTTTTCACCAGAAAATTTGTTGAAATAACTGCAACTGATATTTTTAGAAATTTAGTGTGCTACGTTCCATCATTTTAGTAGTGGTATTTTAGTAGACAACTCCACTAAAATGGTAAAACTTAGCACCGAAATATTAGTTGAAGGTAAATTTGCCTTACTTGCGACATCTTTTAGTGAAACGTTTAACTTTTTTTTTTTTTCTGTTTTCCTGTTGTTTCACACTGTTGTTTCTGTAGTTTTACATTTCCCATTGAAAAGAAAGAAAAGAGAAAATTACTTAAAAATTTCTTTTATTAGTACGCTACTAAAATTAAAGTCTCTTTGAAATTTCAAAAATCTATTGTTTTGGAAAATGTAAAAGTAGACTGCAAAAAATTACTTTATTTAACGAAAATTTAGAAAAACATTTGTTATTATTTATTTATATATTTGTTAATTTTTAAGAATCTCCTGACCTACCAGTAACAAGCCAAACAATTAACCGTAGCTGCAGAAATTCCTGCTTTTGGGGTTGGTTATTGTTTATTTCGATAAAATACACTGTAAAAAATTTGTCCTATTTGCTGCCAAAAATTCTCTGTAATTTGAGAAAATACGCGTAATTTACGAAAAAATTACGTTGTCAGAACGTATTTTCTGAAATTACAGAGAATTTCTGGCAGAAAATAAGACATATTTTTTACAGTGAGATAAAATTTTTGTGTCACACACTATAAAAGAATCCGGTAATAAAACTACATCGACGCCTACTGTATGGCGGACCATGGTTGAACAGGAAAATTTTATTTAATGCGAGTTTTTTTACAGTGTGCCCTACGGGAAAAAAAAATTGCTGTGCATGAATATTTTCTGTATTGTTCTATTACGAAAAATTTCTACAAACGTAGTTTTTCGGTACACTGTAAAAAATATGTGACTATTTGCTGCCAGAAATTTTCGGTAATTTGAGAAAATACGCTTAATTCACGAAAAAATTACGTTGACAGAACGTATTTTCTCAAATTACAGAGATTTTCTGGCAGCAAATAGGACATATTTTTTACAGTGTAGCAGATGGATATTTTCTGGCAACTCTGCTATAAAATATTTTCTGTGGTATAACAGGATTTTTTTTTAACTGTGAATTTCGATCCAAATAGGCAAAGTATGCGTAATTCAGCAATTTTGGCAGCTGCACAGAATTTGTGACTTATCTTATGCTTTTTGGTCACTTTCTTTCATTTAAGAGCCTTTATTTATTAGTATTATTATTATTTTGCCTTAAGTTTGCCTTCAATAGGAATTTTACATATTCGCACCTCCCTTGTAAGATGCAGATTTATTTAGCAATATTGAGGGATAAAGCTTTTTTCAAGTAGTGTCATTGGATTTTAAATAAAAATTTGTTTGGTTTACCATCAGGCGGTAACAAAATATTATTTTCAATTCATAGTTTGCTTCTTTGATTGACAGCTGGTCCTGGATTAAATAACCACAGGCATGCGTAGAATTAATTTGTATGCCTTCGAGAAACAACAGTTAACTTGAAAGATTAATTTTGATACTCAGCCATTACATGTATTATAAAAGGCTATGCTGGCAATGTTGGAACAAAAAGACAATATGAGATTTAATGTTTGTTTATATATTTGAATAGAAAATTTAATTTATTTAATATTCTTCTGCTTTTTAGTTACCAATTACTTTTAAAATATACACACACACTGTAAAAAATATGTCCTATTAGCTGCCAGAAAACCTCTGTAATTTGAGAAAATACGTTCAGACAACGTAATTTTTTCGTAAATTACGTGTGTTTTCTCAAATTACAGAGAATTTCTGACAGCAAATAGGACTTACTTTTTACAGTGCACGCAAACTGTATGCATAGATTTGACTTCTCTTAAGTGTAAAATTTACAATAATATAATTTGAAAGCTTAAAACTTTGTAGAACTATATTATGTTATTTCCCTATTTGTATAGTATGTTTAGTTTAAACTATACGTTGAAATTTCTACATGTAAAACTAGTTAATAAATAATTATATATATATATATATTTTTTTTTTGCCTCGAATAATCCTTGTTATATAAATACACAATAGCAATGCACAGTTTTCTTACGTACACGCGAGAACTTTACAAACATCCACGCATTGCCCGAGTTTCAAACCCGGTCCCTTTTGTTCCAGATTATAGCTCCCTGCCAATTGGAGCATCGATGGGGCACGCTATAATATAGTACTCATGAAAACTATAATGTTTGCTGACGGATAATCTTTGTTAACCAAATTAGGCAGAGATTTTATCTTTTTCGAAACTGAGGCAAATAAGAAATTTTTTAAAAGCTTAATTACACTCGCCATTATTGAAAATCTTTTTTTTTAAAGTCAATTTAACTCAAATTTAATAAAAGACCTGCCTACACATTAGACGAGATTAATACGTGAGATAAGCTAGTGGGTGCAACGAAGTAACTTACTGTTTAATCTCCAGTTAACAGCGCTGCCGACCGCATGAAAAGCTCCAGGTATGTATGACCCATGGTAATACAATCTCTCTTTCTACCTTCATGGTATGACCTTGCGTCCTAAATACTACCTCAACACACCCCGATTTCTGTTGCCAGAAACTGAAGAAAAATATTTTTCTTTTAATGAACGTCGCATTTTTAATAGCGGAAATGTGAATTAAGGTTAAGTTGAAAGAGGTTGTAAAATTGTTTGATGCTCCCTACTTCATGAAAAGGTAGTTTTAAGGTAATTACTTCATGAATAATGAATTGGATTTACGTACAAATTTACTTTATTATACATTTCATTGATTTGATGAAGGGAAAACAATATAACAACAAAAATGAATTCATTGTTTTGTATAAAAGTTTTTGCTTATTTTATGCATTATTTACAGTTTTATTACAATGCTGAATGAAACATTGCATTTTCTTTGTTTAAGTGATGCAAACAAAGATGTTAAACTGATGTAAACCTAAATAAGACATGAACTTACCAAACACTAACTAAACTTTATATTGAAATTAATATTGAATCGTCAATTTTTTTAATTGTTGTGATTTTATATATAGGTGTATATATTTTTCTACATTAATAAAAATTTAAAACTTTTCAAAGGTTTTATTTTTCTTTCTTTTGAAACATTAAAATAGAATCCAGATTATATTTTTACTAAAACTGTTTGTGATGAAAAAAAACTACACTTTTTTTTTCATAAAAAAGGAGAATTAGTGGGCCTAATCGAGTGAACTGTTAAGTTACGATAAATAAGTTTTAATGAAGTAGTAATAATATTTAAAATAAGTAAAATTTTCAGTTTAATGAAAATTTAGTTCCTTTTCTCTCTTTTTCTCTCTCTCTTTATATATATATATATATATATATATATGTATATATACGTATTTATTTATAAACACAAAGCCTAATACTATGATGCATATAAAATTTATGTATGGTTAAAATTTTAGGTTGAAGTAAACAAATTATTCGAAAATTTCGTTCAGCAAATGTACCTTAAATCATTAAACTTTTTAATACGTTTCCAAAGTAATCGTTTTTTGTTTACTATGTCATAATAATTTAAACAATAATAATACATAAAAACTTTCGAAGTAAACACTATCAACGGAAAAAGCACACAACAATTGTTTCGAGTCGAAGTCGAAATAAAAATAAATGAAATTTTATTAGGGGAAAAAAATGTAGACACTTTGTTAAAGGTGATACATAATGCATATACATTACATATGCATAAATTTTACTAAAATGGTTGTCTAATTTTAATTTATAATTAATAATGACAGCTAATTTTTCTTTTCAATAAAAACACTAATTTTTTTTGCAATTATCATTATTCAATCTTCTGAAGCCCAATAGTGAGATTCTGAAAGTCACTAGGAAAATCAAAAATTATTAACGCAAATATGAAAATTCCTACTCCTACTTATTCTGATGACAAGGGTCAAAGGGGAGTTTCATTTTGTTTGACAATTTTCTCTTCTACCATATGGGAAAATTAAAGAAAAAGTTGAGGAATAATCACTTTCAAACTATCTACTTAGAATTTTTATAACCCCATGGGAAAAAAAAAAAAAATCTAAAACAGGTATTTTTAAATCTGAAAAGAAGAGAATTATATAAAATTAAAATTCTATAATATATATATGGTTATTTTTTGTAAAATATTTAATTTATGAAATGCTACACATATTTTACCAGTGTGATACGCAATATTGTAACAAAATTTGGATTTTAAATAATCTCTTTTACTGAACTAAGTGAAAGTAGATGAATTTTAGATTGATAATATTTAAAGTTTTGATACCAACAGTGTATTAAAGTTTTCAAGTCATGTAAATGCTTTTGATCAACAAAGACTGAATATGTTATTACGACGTTTACCAATAGAGACCTATATTATTTCATCTAAAAATTCAATTAGATTCTAACAAATACTAGAGTTACAAGTAATAATAAAAATAATAATAATAATCTCCTTATATTATTAAATAATAATTATAAAATCGATATTATTCAATTACTAAAAACTATTTTCATTCATTTTATTGTCTGCTGCCCAGGCGGTGTAGTGGTTAGTGTCCCTGGCTCCTACATGGTTGGGCCTGGGTTCGAATCCCGGAAAAGGAATGGATGGTTGGGTTTTACGTCGCACTAGTGCTGCGCAGATGGGCAATTGGCGACGGTCTGGGACTCACCCTACAGGTGGTCCGGAGACATGCCATCGCAATTTTGATCTTCCACGGAAGGGATGGCTCTTCCGCTTCGGTGACCCCCAGAGGTATAATTTTTGATGGGAACATGGAGGACATTGCGGCCACGATAGATTTTACGTGCACCAGCCACCATTAGTGTACACGACGGTCTTTGGCCGGCTCGAGTACCGAACCCGCAATCTTCCAATTACGAGGCCGGCCCTCTACCGACAAGGAATGGATGTGTTGTCCCTGTTAGGAATAGTGACGGCTGCCCATTGGGTGCCCTTTAACAAATGGTCATCAATTCGGTGACCCCCGCCTGTGGCAAATGCTTAGTCGCAAGTGCGCCGCCATTGGAAAAGACGAAAAAAGTGAAAGTCATTGTATAGTCCTCAGATATATTTTAGGTCGTGCGAGCTTTTAAAAATAGAGGACAAAATTTTATTTTCAGATCAACTTAAACTCAGCGAATGAAATGAAAGCATAAAAATAAATGTTTTTCACTGAAAAATTCAAAGTTAAAATAAAAAATAAATAAATGTGCACACAGTCATCCAGAAAAGCAAAAAAAAAAAAAAAAAAAAAAACAGTGTATTATTAGCAATCAACATTAATGCAAGTAGATTTACAGCTTTTAAAATTGATTAATGCAAAATGATTTATGGCGGTTGCTCTTTTACTTTCTTTATTTCATTTTCTGTTGTCAATGCGCAGTAAAAACAAAATAAAACGAAATGAAAAATAAATAATTAAAACGGATGAAAATACAGCAAAAAATATCGTAAATATATTTTTTCAGCCCTCAATTACCAAAATTACACGTATCTGCTGTTAACAAAATTGCATATACGTGCCATTTTTTGCCAAATTTATATAGCCCCACCAGTGGCTGAGCGAATCTGAGCTCAAAGCTCTCAGATGGGAAGTGCCGGGTTTGATTCCGGGTCGCGCTCATCGACCTAGCCTTTCGGAGTTTTCGTTCTCCGAAATTTGCGCAAATACGGGCTATGATCCCTTAGAAAGACCCCCATGGAGGGCACAGCACCTATCGGCATAAAACCCTAGAGTAGTCAAACGACTTTAAGCCCAAGAACCAACTAACCTAAATTATATGACAAACATTGATGCTGTAAATTTACATTCCTCCTTTCTTTCTTTCTTTCTTTTCTTTTTTTTCTTTTTTTTTCTTTTTTTTTTTTTTTTTTAAGTGTGAAAAAATATTTATTTATTTATCAAATTTTCTAATGCTTAATTTTTATTTAAAAGGAATTTGCATTATGCTTAATTTTCTCTCAAAAATATTAGCAAAATTGACTTTTTATAACCTTAGAAAAAATGAATATAAATTGAGTTTATGGATTTGAATTTATTTTATATGTTCATTTAAGCACAAAGTTTTTTAGGAAGACGCAGAAAAAATACAACAACATTTAATGAATCTTTTTATTGTTTAGTTCAGACAAGTACATGCTGCATCTGGAAACTAGAAATACATTTACTTAAGTCTTCATACTTCAGTAGATTAAATGATCTTGTTATAGATGGATATATTAGTGGTCAGACAGGTATGAAGCTTGATAAATGAGCGGTGGGTTAGTATAGACACCTTGATCTATAATGATAAATATGTACCAATAGATAAACTCACTATAAATGTTAACATTATTATGGATTAAAGTGTGGGAGTTATATGAGGATGATTAACCAACATGGTCAGGAGATGTGACGTATTCCCCATTATAAATTAAGTACATTAACATTATTAATACACATAGTGTGTAGATATATATAGCAGTTCAATGTTTTTTCATCAACCATTAGTCCTAGATTTTAATAGTAAATAGTTTTTAATTTCTTCTAGTTGCATAAGAAGGAATTATTGGAATCGGTAAAATTTTAAACCTCTGGTTTTTAATATGTTTACGCGTTTTGAGATGCTTTGAACATGATTTGACTATTTTTTATAAATGTCTGTCTGTATGTTACTAAAATTTGTTGTCCATGTATCATAGGAATTATTAAATGGGATTAAACAAAAATTTATGTTGGATTCGATTTTGATTTAAATTGCTGTTAATCAGATTATAGGATATACCGACCAATTAGTGGTGCAACTATGCTGCATCCCCCCCCCCCATTTAAAGGAAGGCTGGCTATATAGCAGCTTCTATAGTGTATACATTCACATAATTTGATACCGATGAGCTAATGAAAAATAATTTTGATTTCATTTGGGTGCGTATCGAGTGACAGATGTAGTTAATATGCTGAAATTTAACCTTGTCCACAGGAAAAAGCAATATCTCTGCTTATAACATATATAAAAGAAGCAACCTTAGTATGAGAAAATTATAATAAATCAGTTTGGGTACTTATCGGACGACATGTGGCGATGCTCTGTTCTAATATTATGAAAGGATATGTTATATATTCTATGATATATAAGTGCACCAAATTTGGTATGCTTGATGGATATTATGAAAAATTATGCTCATTAAATTTGGTTGCATATCGACTGAGGATTGCTGCTGCTGTGTCTGACTTTCAGCAATTTTCTAGATAGTTGGATTTACATAAACCTCTGTAAACACACAGTTATATAGTGAGGTCGAGACTGTAGAAGGTCACCACAGTTTGTTTGAAATTAAGCTGGATCCAGCAAAGTATTAAGTTCGGATGGTTAAATTGCTTCGGCGCCAGTGACTCGGCGAAAACTGTGAGGTTGAGACTGTAGAAGGTCACCACAGTTTGTTTGAAATTAATCTGGATCCAGCAAAGTATTAAGTTGGGATGGTTAAATCGCTTCCAATTCATCTACCTCTCACAACCTAATTCCTTCGTTGCAGCACCATGTCGACACAAAACTAAACCGACCCAAACTTTCGCCGAGTCACTGGCACCGAAGCGATTTAACTATCCCAAATTAATACAGTCGGTAACAAAAGTGTCCGAACACTAGCAAAAATTCCTATATAAAAAAAGTACACTTCGTACGGTTTTGCTAAATAAATCCTTATCGAACCATGTTCTTACAGTGACTAAGAACATGATTCGATAAGGATTTATTTAACAGAAACGTATGAAGTGTACTTTTTTTATATAGGAATTTTTGCAAGTGTTCGGACACTTTTGTTACCGACTGTACATTGCTTGATCCAGCTTAATTTCAAACAAACTGTGGTGATCTTCTACAGTCTCAACCTCACAACATATAAATTAGAACCTATAAGATACATATAAATTAACAAATTAAATAGTTACATACAAGCCCCTGTTTTCAAACTTTACCAAATTGCATATGTAAAACTGTGTTCATGGGAAGCTATGATGGTTAAGTTTTAAAGTATGTTAATGCAGTGATACAGAATAATATAGAATAAAGTTTTGTGATCGCCACAACTTACCACATTGTTGTTACTAAGAAAACTACTGACAAAATATAATTCTTAACATTTATATTTTTAGAATATCAAAACGTGATTACAACTTTTGAAAAATAAAAATTTAATATATCACGAATAAAGATGCCTGATGTTCTGATTCAATCAATTTCTTAAAAATATTATACTAAAACATATTTTTTATTTATATGAAGCTAAATCGAGAATATCACTAGTGCGAAAAGCGTGCGTATTCCATTCATCTATTTTATCATTAAAATCGAAACACAAAATCAGATATTATAAGTAAATTCCGTGACTAGTTTTTGACCCGTATTCGATTCTATGATTGTTATCAATTAGGAATCGAGTTGCAAAATATTTTCAAAGGCGAATAGTTATTGCCAAAACAATTTTTGTGTAAATATGTTAAAATCACTTACAAGAAGTCTTATTACTGATACGGAGATGGTGGGGAGGGTTTTAAATACGATTGTCTACTCTTAGGGCCTACACAGTATTTAAATAAATAAATAATAATAATAATAATAATAAAAAGTGTTTGAAACGCGACTATATTTTGTTGACTGATTTTTTAAACTTATCTTGAAATACATATTAAAAAAAAAATTGTTTATATTAAAAATTACAAATTTAGTGCCGGGGTGCTATGTATAAGTACGCTTCTCGAAGAAATTGTTAGCAAATTGTGCAGCCGTTTAACAATTTAGGTCATTGCATTTTAAAGAAAAGTTTCTTTAAGGGAACTCTCTACTTATCGTCTCCGAAAGATAAAGCCAATGTTATTCCATGGAAAATTTTGCCTCGTTATAAATCTTTAATTAAGACATATTTTTAAATTCTGTTTTCACATTTAGAAAATTCACAACTGCTGAACAAGTTATCGCTTTCTAAAAAAAGATTTTTTTAATTTTTAAAATTTCATTTTTAAAATGAAAAACGAAAAATTTCACATTGATAAATATCGCGTTTTTCAACCTCAAAATAAAACATTAAAACTTCCATTTTTAGAAAAAGACAAATCTTTTAATAGTTGTGAATTTTCTCAATGTGTAAACGGAATTTTAAAATATGTATTAGTTAATAAGAGAAAAAGCCAACTTGCTTCGAATGACCAAAAGAATATGATTAAAAGAAAAGTCATTTTCATTGGATAATCCGACAAGCTACCTCATACATATCTCTATAAACAGCCAATAAGCGAACGATGGGGTTTGTCAACAAAACTGTTTAAATCAACAAAATAATTTTGTTGACTCGAAAAACATTGATTAAATAAGCAAATTTTTTAGTTAAAGCAATAAAATAATTTAGTTATAGTTATTAAAAACCACAATTTTTGGAGAAACCCAGGAAAATTCCGAGCGGCTAGTCCGACGATAGCACAAAAAAAAATTCAGCCAAATTTTTATTTAAAATTGCGAGTTTTTAAGTGTTATAGTTCATTACCATTGAAATTTTGTCTAAAAACAACACAATAAAATCATAAGAAATTTATTCTAATATTAAATAAAATATTTAAAACTATTTGTAACAGATTACGAGAGCCTAGCTTTCTACAAGAATTCTCATAACAGGAATAGCAATCTTCATAACAGTTTTTACAAAGATAGAAATAAAAATAGTTACTATCATTGAAATAAATTGAATTACGAAAATTAAAAAAAGAAAATTGTGAAATGATTACATTTAGTACGATTATTTTCACACTTTAAAGAGAAAAAAAATGAAGAAAAATTGAAAGAAATAAAAAGAAAAATAAGTATGTAAAACTTTCTAAAGAGTTTTAAATATTGTAAATTTTAAACAGCATCACTGGTTTCCTGTGTCCCAGAGAATATAATGTTTTAACTATTTATTTATTTAATTATTTATTGCTACTGTAATTTTATTGATTTATTATTATTATTTTAGAAAATTTTGCAAAATTTATTATTTGTATAGTGTGTAATATATATATATATATATATATTTCAAACGTAACTTAAAAGTTAAATTTAGTGCTTTAATTGGTTCAACCGTAAAAGACACAGTAATATTAATGTAACGTTAAAGACTGGTCAACAGTCTACGCATTATACAAGATTTTTTTTTTTTTTTTTTATGAGTTACATCATTATACGTAACGGTACTGAATTATGCAAAACCTGTCATTAAACCGATAACATACTCATCAAAATGCATTCCATAATAAACGAACCACGGAAGGTTTAAAAAATATCTATTCCGGTTATAAAATCAAGATTTTAAAATTATCATTGTGTAAAGTTGTCTATGAAGACTTTATTGTGATCAGGAAACTTCATTATCTTGTTTTAAGGTCATTTGTTCAGAGAAATATACTTTTAGTAAGGACCTTCCAACACGAACCGTATGTTATTTAGAAAACAGATGTAAAATATTGATAACAAAAGTTATCATTCTACTGAAGTAAATGGTATTGTAGGAAATAAGTATATAATTATCATGACGCTGAAGTTTCGTGAACATCTTCTTCTTCATCTTGTATTCTGAGCCAGGGTTACTCTTTTAAATATATTATATTCTGTCGTTGTAAGAGCATCTGGACTGTATATATTATGCAAAAGGAAAAACTACGCGTAAAATATAAGGCTGTTAAATGTATATTTAAGTGTTGAATAACTCATATGTTGACTAAGAAATATAAACTAGGAGGATATGAATGTATTTTTAAACATATTGTTCCAAAAACAAATGTGAAAAGTAAATGCAATATGGCAGAAATATATTAGCATTTAAATGTACGAGGGTTGCTATCTGTATTTCTGGCCTAATAATGAAAAAAATAAATATTTATGATCGAAATTGGTTTTATTGTTTTTCAAAATATTCCCCGTGAAGATCAATAGGTTTTTGCATGCGTTTAAACCAATTTTCGAAGCACGCTTTCCACTGAAATTGAGGTAACTCCAAAATATGCGTGTTGAATGCATCAACCACTTCTTCAGGTGTCGAAAATCATTTATGATGTAATTTATTTTTGATGTGCGAGAATAAATAAAAGTCACTCGGGGTTAAATCAGGGCTGTGCGGTGGATGACCTATTAATTCGAATTCTAATTCGGTCAAAAATTTCTTTGTTTGAGCCAATGTAGGAGAGTCCACATTCAGGATGAAGAATGATTCCTCCATTCGACTGTTTTTTTTCTTTTTTCTATTTTAACTTCTTCGATGACAACTGGCAAACAAATGGTCGTACACCATTCAGAATTGATCGTATTGTGTTGCTCTAACGTCACTGTTGCTACATAACAGGTAATGCCGAAGAAACAGGCAGCCATTTGCTTCGATGTGCTTCTTCTAATTTTTGGGCTCCTGTGTTCTGTTATTCTCCTCTCTCCCACACTCTTCTACTTGCAGTTTTATGCGTACATTTGCTAATTTACAAAATACTGTGCAACTTCAAATACTATAACCTGTTCCATTTTTAAAGAATAAAGGACGAATTTATAAATAGAATTAATGTTCAGTGGAGATGGCTTGATAAGTCTCTTTTTCATCAAAAATATGTTTTGTGGTACAATAATCTTCATTTTCACTTTCTTTTTAATTCTCGTTCTCCATCTTAAAAGTAACTTTCAAGTTAAAATAAAATAAATGTAAATCGTACAACGATGACTTATTTTAAAAATTAATAATACTTCGTAATTAATTAAAATTTTTTAATTTTTTTGTATTTTACCGATTAGTGTGATATTTTAAAATTCTTTATCTCAAAGGTACATGAATATTTCATTTACTATATAGATAATTCATTCTGTATAGATATTTAATTATACTCATAATTTGTTCTATACAATACAGTTTTGTAAACAGTTTAATACACGTTATATGTTAATATATAGATTCGAAATTAAGTTATTTTGCGGATCATGAAATAACTCTGAAAAATATTGCTACGTTAATAACTGTTACTGTATTTTCTATTGTAACATATAGGGTAGGTGCTCCAGTGATTGGCATGCTCCAGTAATTGACATCTATCCCTAAATAATTAATAAATAAGAAAAATAATAATATCATATATTTTACACGTAAGAATCTTAACATTTTATGTCAAACACTGGAGCATAGGGTGATAGTAACTGGTAAAATAAATAACTAGCAGTATCAAACACTGGAACATGAGGGGCCAATTACTGATAAAATGAAAAACTGGCAGTGTCAATTACTGGAACACTGAGTGGGTGTCAAATAAAAATTCATAAAAAAATAATAATAATAATTGTTATCAAGTGTATATATTTTAACATATATGTGGTTCTGAATGTCTTTCATAACATATGTACTAACTTAAGGTTTCTAAAAATATTTTCTGATGACTAGAACATTAAAAACATCAAAATTCATATGCTTTTTCTTAGAAGTGCTCTAGAAGTGTCAATCACTGGTGCATTTACCCTAATAAGTATTATATTACAAATTTACAAAAGCTGAAACAAGCTTTAGACAATCTTCAAATTTTTGCTTAATTTTAAAGCGAACTAAAAATTTGGGATCAATCGAAATAGCCTCATCTTTAACTTAAGCTAGAACATTAAAACTCGAATAAACTACTACGTCAGAAACGCCAATAGAAAATTTTTTGCGATGCATGCAGCTGTTTCGGTAGCCTTAAGCGAACCGTCTTCAGTGCAAAAAGAATACTCTTTAATAGGTATTCTTTAGAAGAATATTAATTTTGCACTGAAGACGGTACGCTTAAGACTACCGAAACAGCTGTATGCATCGCATTTTTTTTTTTTTTTTTTTTTTTTTTTTGCGTTTCTGATGTAGTAGTTTCTTCGAGTTTTAATATTACAACGCCAAGTTTCCTGTTATTATAAGCTAGAACATCTTTTAAAGTATTAGACTTCTTAAGGGGTTACATGTGTTTTAAAATTGTAAAAAATTAATTTTTTGATTTTATAATTTTTTCTAAAAGTTTAATAGGTCTAGAATATTAAGTTTCAAGTCGATTGATGTAAAAGTAAAAATGAGATAATTTGGAAATCCCCCACCCCTTATTAAGTTCATTTTATTTCTTCATAATAATTTAATTTTTAATTTTTTTCCCCCGAAAACACTATTTTTTTAAATTCGGTTGACACGATTTTTCAAAAGCTAATTCACTGATTTATTGAAAGTTTGTACACTGCTTCATAATAGAATTAACTAATGTTTGAACGAACGTTATTATTATATATTTTTTAATTACAACTAATTTTACACTATCATATGGGGGTAAATTGCTACCGAAAATTGTATTATTTTTACATAAAACCCTGCCAAAAATTTAAATTTCAAATTTTTGAAAATCTTACGTTCGTTACGTACTAACTATATTTATCTACTAAGAGAATTATATTTTCTTTATTATTTCAGATAAGGCTTACCATGCGTTATCATATCCATCTCTTTTGTGAAGGGTCTAAGAAAACGAGGTCCCACCGTCTGAATTTTCCTGAATTTTTAATAAAAAGTTTATAAAATATTTAAATATTGCTCCTTTCTTTGCTCAAAATTTCCAATAAGAAAATTTAATTATTATTATTATTATTATTTTAAGAGAAAATATGTTTTTTTTTTAACCTTCGAACCCCATATAACTCGTTTGTAAAGAATATTTTGAATATGTAGCTGTAAAAATACCTAAAAACGGCTGTTAAGAGGTAATAAATGAAGCTTCATTTTAAATTTATGCTTAAGATCAAAACGATTTTTTTTTCATCTAAACGTATTTATCCATTTAGTTAATTAATTAATTAAAGAATAATTAATAGTTATTTCAATTGTTTTGGAATTAAATATGAATTCATTGACTCCAATTTAATAAAAAATTTATAAAATTTTTAAATATCGTTCCTTTTTTTGCTCAAAGTTTTCAATAAGGACATTTAATTATTATTATTATTATTATTATTATTATTTTAAGAGAAAATGTGCTTTTTTTTATAACCTTCGAACCCCATATATCTCATTAAGTTAAAGTGCCTATCTTTAACTTTTTCTAATAGGTTCCTAAAGAATATTTTGGATATGTAGTCGTAAAAATACCAAAAAACTGCTCTTAAGAGGTAATAAATATAACTTCATCAAAAGAAACTTCATTTTAAATTTATGCTTAAAATTAAAACGATTTATTTATTTGTTATTATTTTCTTCATCTAAATGTATTTATCCATTTAATTAATTAAATAAAGAAAAATTAATAGTTGCTGCAATTGTTTTAGAATTAAATATGAACTCAATGCCTCCGATTTTTACACAGCTGTATTTGTAAGCTATACGAAAAGTTACTCTGGAAAAAGAGTTATCATAATCTTCGAGACATCAATCAATTTTAAAATAAATTTTAAATAAATTTTAAAACAAATATTTTAATATTTTAAAACTATTTTTTAAGTGTATAATTTGGTCTACAAAGTAAAATAGAAGCGAGAAATTTTTATTGAAAAAGGTATTTCATTTTCATTATATGCAAAAGTTCAGCCTAAACATGATGGTAAAATCGTTTACGTAAAGTACAAACTACTTTCCTTACTACTGAAATCTACAACAAAAAGCATATTGTTTCAATTTAGTTATTTTGTTTATTATTAAGATAAAACACAACATCAAAACATTAGCAACAGCAATACAAATATTAGAATAATACAAATGTTTCTCAAAAATAAATACCGTGTATCAATTACTAGAGTTTCGAAATTTGCCTCTAACTTCAAATGTTTTCGCACAAAGAAAAAAATCTATACAACTATTGTAAAACAACTCTGTCGAAACGCTAGGACATTTCTAGCATTTCTCTCATTGAACTTTAAGAGTTCACGTTTTGAAAACACTCAATAAAAATAACTCGTAGCTTGTTAAGCAAATATTTATTTGTCTCATTACCATTCTCGCTTTTATTGAGAGAAAGTGATAAATATTTTATACAAGAAAAGCTAACCCACAAAAAAGATATTCGACTTTTTTTCTTTCAACAAACGGTTTTATGTGTCACTGCGCAGAGAAAATGAATTTTTCTTTTTCTAACAGCATATTGCAAATACCTTCTGAGACGGCGAAGAAAAGAAAAAAAAAAAAAAAAAAAAAAAAAAAAAAAAAAGCGTTTCAAACAAAAAACATTCAGTTAAAAAAAAATATGCGGCAAAATGAAAAGCGATTCCAAAGCGTTCCGTTTTTTTTAGGTCGATGAGCCTACAAGCTGAAGAAATTGAAGATATGAATTCCTTTTCAAATTCGCTAAGAATTTGTTTTTATTTATTCATATCAAAGAATAAATGCGTAAGATAAAATATATGTAGATTTTTAAAGATCGCTTGTAGTTTTCTTTTATTAAAATTACAAAGCATTTCAAAAGTAAATGAATATTTTTTGAGAATTCCGTAATTTTTCTTTTTAACACTTTTCGATAAAGTTGAAATGTTTTTATGACTTTGATTTGGTTGTCTGTCCTTCCCCCTGTCCACTAGCTAACTTCAGTGAATATCAATAGAATGTCTTGAAACTGATATATAATATTCAAGTTCACCATCGGATGCTCCCTAATGAAAATGGAATAAATGGCACTACTAGTTTGTGTACAGGGACACCCAAAAGTATTCAAAAGCACTGCGTTCTATGAAAAGTATTTCTAAAAACTATATTTTAATAAATTTATTTTTAACAAATCATAATGAAATTGATATTCACTGAGAAAAATTTCTGTAACTGACATCTAGAAATCTAAATTGTGGTTCTAGAAAAAATAGTTCCATTTCATACTTATAAATTCTAGTCCCCTTGGAAAGCGAGTTCTAGAAGCCTCTATTAGAATTCTAGAGCATTTGCCTATATTCTCAGGGGCAAAGTTATTTAAAAAGCTCTGCAATTAAATGAGACTACAAGAGGCGAGTTTCAACAACTATGATCTTGGTTGATTACCGAATTCTAGAAAATCAAGCGAGAATTTCTCGCAATACAAATGAATACACAGAATATTTAGAGTATTCAGAATAGTGTTTCACCATATAGAAATGTGTACACTAGAAATTCTCGAAAATTTCGTCTATTCAGTTTATTGGCGTGCTTTATGCACATAGCTCGGAAATCTATATTTCTAGTTAAGGGATTTAGAAAATGGCCACTTATTCATTCTGGAGGAAGACTGTATACTGTTTTTCTCAGTATATTCATATGCATAAAATAAAAACGCTTTTGATAGAAAATAGTATGATTAGCATTGAGGTTTTACAGGGCTATACAAATATATTCATTTACATTTAGGCCATAATTGGAAATTGCTGAGATTGTATTATGATTTTAATTAGTCTATCTGACTGTCATTTTGTCCATCCAATTGCCCGTCTATCTATCTCTCCGTCTATTCGCACTTTTGCGACCATAAATATTTTTAGAGTTTATTAAAGATGATATAATGTTATTCAAGATTACTACGCTACGTTTTCTATTTAAAAAGGTATAAATATCACTACTGATTTGTGTGCAGGAACACCCAAAAGAATGTCAGTACATTGTGTTTTATGAGAGATATTTTTATAAATTATATTTAAATTACCTCATACTGCACAAATTATGATGAAACTGTTATTCATTATTCATATGGCAAAAAAGAAAAAATGTTTTCAATGTAGGTATTCTATATGTTTAGTGTTTCGGCTGCAACTAGAAACTACTGGAATAGCATTTTCCTTTCCATAAAGCCATTTTAACAATTTTTAACAACGTTTAAGAGTGATTACTATTTGAATTAGTCTAATAATAAATCCTCCTGTCTGCCTGTCTGTCCGTTAATTGTGTGGTCACGTATGGGAAAAAGCATACATTAAAGATTAAACTATCCAATGAGTTACGAACAGTTGGAAAGAGTTAATAGCCTATGCGAACCGCATTATTTTTAGTTTTTGTTTAATTAATCAAATAATTAAAATAATAAATTAAATAGCAATTTTTTCTTTAAAAAATTGTTGAGTTTAAAAGACATACAAAAATTAATATTTTAATTAGGGTTCCCTGCAAAATGAGAAAAAATAATTACAAGATAAAAAGAACTTTTTTTATACCATGTTTTTAATTTTCTGTTGAATCATATAAACGCTACCGTAGATAGCGGGCATCCGGAACAATTGGCTAAAAGTGTTTTAAAAAATTCATTGCTATCGTGTTTTGAGCTATTATAAAAGTTTCAAATGGCCGGAAAATTAGTCAAAAATCGATTGCAAGCTTTGTACTGGTAACGCTGCCGAAGGCTGCAGGGACCCGAAACAGTTGGTTAAAAGTATTTAAAAAATAAATTTTCACCGTATTCTGAATTATTCTGAAAGTTTCAAATGTCTAGCTAGTCAGTAATGTAGTTAAATAAATTTTCTGTTGAATCATATAAACGCTGCTGAAAGCAGTAGGGACCTGAAACAGTTGACTAAATGTATTAAAAAAATGTATTGTCATCGTGTTCTGAGCTGTCCTGAAAGTTTCAAATGTCTAGCAAGTCGGGAAGTTAGTCAAAAGTCGATTGCAAGATTTTTACTGGAAAAACAAACAAACAAACAAGAATCAAAGTTAATAAAAACATGGTAAAAATATACCGCATTCATCTAGAACGAATAAGTAGTCATTTTCTCGATCCTCAAAGAAATATAGATTTCTGAGTTATGCGTGTAAGGTAAACAAATAACCCGAATAGACGAAATGATCGAGAATTTCTAGTCTATACAATTATTGACGGTCAATCAATATTATGAATATTATGACTGTGATGAATCCTTTGTAGTGCAAGAAATTATCGCTTTATTTTCTAGAATTGGGTCATTAACCAAAATTGTAGTTAGTAAAGTCCACCTCTTGTGTTCGCATTTATGTGGAGATATTTTTAAATAGGTTTGACCGCGATAATATAGACAAACGCTCTAGAATTCTAATAGGGGTTTCTAGAACTCGCTTTCAAAGAGGACTAGAATTTATAAGGATGACATGGAATTATTTTTACTAGAGCCACAACTTAGATTCTAGATGTCAGTTACAGAAATTTTTCTCAGTGCAGTCTTGGCATTTCTCACCAGGATATCCTCAAATGTTGCCATAATTCCATAAATGAACAATTTTTTTGCCTTAAGTACTTTTTAAAAGCTTTTTTTTTTTCTATATCTGTCTTATACTTTTATTAATATATATATATATATATATATATATACATATTTGTTAAACGGAAAGTGCCTTAAAAAATCCTTTTAGAAATCAAAATCCATATACTTACCACAGATTTTAATAATAATAATTATTATTTTAATTTTCGTTTGTTAAAATAGTACAACAGTTCATTTCAAGGTTTTTATATTTTCAAAGCTTTATCATGTTGCTTTGAATCAGATATAGTGCGTTGCTTCTTTCATACTGCACTTATGTCTACATTTTAGCGTAATGAAGACTCGTTTCTATTTATTTAGACCTGAATAAAATGTTACGTAATTTTGGAATTTGCTCAATTTCTTTTCGTCTTCCGACATCACTTATCAATGTATAAAATTAAGTATAAATTAAAAGAAAATGTATAATGTTACACTGTTAAAAATGGTTTCTTAAAAATGAGCTAGATTGTCTCAAAATAGCCTCGAAACAATATATACTTAAATTTGAGAAACCATGTACTCATTTTTGATTATACTGACATGCTCAAAAATGGGGTTGACTAATAAGAATCCAAATATTCACATGTCAATATACTAAAAAAATGAGTACATGGGTTTTCCAATTTAAGTATATATTGTTTCGGAGCTATTTTGAGAGAATTTAGCTCATTTTTAAGAAACCATTTTTAATAGTGCATATGAAATACCATGAAAAAAATTATGGAAAATAATCCTCTCCCATAATTAATATGTTTATTCATAATCAAAATTAAACTTTTCTGCTTTTGAGAAATTTCAAACATAACCAAAATAATAATAATAATAATAATAATAATAATAATAATAATAAAACATAACACACACACACACAAAAAAAAAAAAAAAAAAACTCTTGTATTTAGAATATTAAGTGTATTTTTTTTATTTATTTATTTTATATATATTAATTTTAAGTATTATTTGTATTTTTTTACTAATGATATTTTTTAGCGCATAAATAACAGCTGAAAAACTTTTTGAATTATACATGTTATAGGTAGGGGTAACCGGGGTAAGTTTTAGACAAAAGTAAACTTTTGTTATAAAAAGGGTTTCTTTGGATATAGTTCAAATTTTATATTTTTATACTATTAATATTATATGAATTATCTTATCAGAATACTCAATTAATATCTTTGTAAATAAAGAAAATTCAATAAATAAATAAAAACGTGTCTAAGAATTACCCTGGCAAATGGGGTAAGTCTTAGAAATGCACGGGGTAATTATTAGACACTGGATTTCTATGTTTTATGAATAGAAAAAAAAAAAAAAAAAGATTTTTACAAACAGTATTAGTTGGTCAGTATTTGGTTATATTGTGTACTTCAAATAGGGTAAAATAATTGGCAATTTAATATACACATACAAAAAAAAAAAAAAAAAAAAAGTTACATGTTTGATTTCCCACTTTATAAAATTTTATAAAAATCAGGGAAAACATGGCAATAACTAAACAAGTCCTTCCGGCTTATTCGGAAGGGTAGGTTGATTTCTTTTTCCTTATCAAGTAGCCGTCATTTTGTTTCAAAATGGCAGCTACAAATTATTAATGCACTTGGTAGAAATATTGATGCAGGCTACGCCCATATGGAGTTTTAAGCAAATCGGTTCATTAATACATTTTTATGTGAATTTAAAATTTTCAAGTGGCCGGCGCTTGGAAACAAAATGGTGGGTTATGTTGACAAATATTGAAATGTATTTGTGAGATAAGTCTACTGTACACATATAGTTCGAATTAATTCAAAATCTCAAAAGTCATCGTGTTGAAAAATTAAGTGACTGGAACTTCGATCAAAATGGCAGAGAAAGTTGCTCATCTAAGATATTGTTGCAAATTCGAAAATATTTTTTTTTTTTTTTTTTTTTGTAGAAATTTTTTCAAAGAGGCTTAGTAAGTTGATAAAAATGTTAGTTTTCTGCATTTCTAGTTTCTTTTAGCATTAAAATAGCCTAATTTTCCCTTAAAAACGCATTAAAAAGATCCAGTAGCGCAGGTAATAGATTTGGCGCCAAATTTGGCGACTTTTCCCCAATGGCGACTTTTTTGGCGACTTTTGGCGAAAAAGTACTTATTATCGATGTACCAAAGATGGACACAATAACGTGATTGGTTCACGAGTTACGTGAATTTTCCAGATTTTTGTTGTTTGAATGATAAATCCAAATTTCAACTTTGATTTGAATTGATTAAGTATTTCTAAAGTTACCGTGATAACAAATTTTCAAGTGGCCGCCACTTGGAAACAATACAGTGGAACAAGTTGCCCAGCAACACATCCAAGATATTTGAAGCATAGGTCCACTGTCTAACTGTAGTTTAAATCAGTGCCGTGTTTCAAAAGTTATTATTATGGCAAATTTTCAAGTGGCAGTCTAAGTGGCTGCAACTTGGAAACAAAATGGCAAAACAACTTGCCCATCGAAATCATCCAGTATATTTGTATAAGTTCATTGTCCAGTTCTGGTTTAAATTAAATCAGTATTTCAAAAATTATCGTCATAAGAAATTTTCAGGTGGCACCACTTGTAAAAAAAAGTGGAGTGAGATGCCCAGCGAAAATTTTCAAGTGGCCGCCACTTGGAAATAAAATTGCGGGTCAAGTCACCAACTGAACTTATACTAGATATTTGAACCATAAGTTCACTATCCAGCTTTTATTTGAATCAGTTTAGTATTTTAAAACTTATCGTGTGGCATATTTTCAAGTGGCAGTGTGATTTCAAGTGGCTGGAACTTAGAAACAAGATGTCGGGACAAGTTGCCCAGTGAAAACTTTGAAGATATTTATATGATAATATCACTTTCCAAATTTGATTCGATTTGGAGTATTATTTCAGAAGTTATCCTGATTTTAAATTTTCAAGTGGGAGCCTGATTTCAAGTGGCCCCGCTTAACTTAAGATATCTGCCACATTATTAAAAATGGCGGATATATTTTATTAATAAACTTCATTGAGATCCTTACGTGGTCTGTATTTACCTCACAATTCAAACAATTTCGGAACACGCTTTTTACAATTTAAATTTGAAATTTTCAAGTGGTCTCCACTTGAAAACAAAATGGCGGTGCAACTTGGTTAACAAACTCATCTAAGATATTTATAAGATAAGTTAAGACACTTTTCAAATTTGGTTTCATTTGGAGTATATTATTTCGGAAGTTATCAAGGTTTTAAATTTTCAAGTGGTGGCCGGATTTCAAGTGGTCCCGCTTAAAATAAGGTATCCACCACTTTACTAAAAATGGAAGATAAAGTTCATTAATAAAGTTCGTTGAGACACTTGTATAATCTATGTATACCTCAAAATTAAAATAAATTCGGAATACGCTCTCTACAATTTCAATTTGAAATTTTCAAGTGGTCTCCACTTGAAAACAAAATGGCGGAGCAACTTGGTTAACAAACTCATCTAAGCTATTTATAAGATAAGTTAAGACACTGTCCAAATTTGGTTCGGTTTGGAGTATTATTTCTGAAGTTATTGTGATTTTAAATTTTCAAGTGGTAGCGTGATTTCAAATGGCCCCGCTTAACTTAAGATATCTACCACTTTATTAAAAATGACGGATAAATTTCATTAATAAACATCATTGAGACCCTTATGTGGTCTATATTTACATCAAATTTAAAACAAATTCGGAATACGCTTTTTACAATTTGAATTTGAAATTTTCAAGTGGTCTCCACTTGAAAACAAAATGGCGGAGCAACTTGGTTAATAAACTCATCTAAGATATTTATAAGATAAGTTAAGACACTGTCCAAATTTGGTTCGATTTGGAGTATTACTTCGGAAGTTATAGGGATTTTAAATTTTCAAGTGGTAGCCTGATTTCAAGTGGTCCCGCTTAACTTAAAATATCTGCCACTTTATTAAAATTGGCGGATAAACTTCCTTTATAAACTTCATTGAGACCCTTATGTGACCTGTATTTACATCAAAATTCAAGCAAATCTTGCTTTAAATATGCTTTTTACAATGTCGGTTTGAAATTTTCAAGTGGCTGCCACTTGAAATCAAAAAGTCGGAGCAACTTGGTTAACGAACTCATCCAAGATATTTATAAGATTAGTTCACTGTCCAAATTTGGTTCAATTTCGAGCATTATTTCGGGAGTTATCGTGATGACAAAATTTTCATTATAGATAGATAGATATATATATAGATAAACGAAGTGATTGCAATAGGTCGATTTCTAAAGAAATCAACCTAAAACGTAGTTTAAATATTAAATCTGGATGTACTAGATACTAGTTCAGTTGTGGCGATAAAGCAGAATAATTAAAAAGTAAATTAACTCAAAAAAGAGACTTTATTAACATGAAGTTATTTTCCATTTCAACTTGAAACACAAATAACTTCAATTAATTTTTCTTAGTTCATTCACAAAAACATCCTTATGGAACTTCTTAATGGTTCTATAAACGTCAGCAATCTAATCATTGCCTGAAATTTTAAAGGAATAGATAGAATCTGTCTGAATTGGACCATAAAATAGATTCAGGAACTTTCTCAAAATCTGGTACTGAAGGTCACCAAAATTTGTTGTCCTCATACCATTTCACACATTTCAATTCCAGATACTCTTTCTATTTTCTTTAAAAACCTCCAACACTTTCTCAATATAATATGGAGTTTCAAACAGCAAAAAATTTATCACGAGCAATCTTATTTATTCTATTTGTTAACTGTAGCTTCAGTTGATGTAGACTTTTTGGCAAGACATATTTTTTAATATTAATGGTAGCATCAGACTTGCCTATTAAACTGATATCAGAGGATGCATCGCTGTGAAAACTTTCATCATCTGAAGAACTTTCTAATGCTTCTGGTAAAACCTTTTTGTTTGAACTGTTGTTCTTTTTCTTTAAGGAAACATTTTCCCCTTATTTTTCTTTTATCTTTTTTCATATAATCATCAGCTGTTATAACAACTGCATCCATATTTATTATCATCTTAAAATGTTTTAGTTACCAATAGGAGGAGGTAAAAAGCTCTGTTTTACTATAGTTACTCTCCTATACTCTCCTATGCTATACTAGTTTACTATAGTTACTCTTACTATAGTTACTCTTACTATAGTTACTGTTATAGTTTACTATAGTTTACTCTGTTTTACTGGAGGAATTGTACTTTAAGGAAAAATAAATAACCTAGTTCCACCTTTAGAATCACTTTCAAGTTCTCTCACAAAAAGTAAATAAAGACATCAAATTATAGTTAACAAGCTATAATCTATATATGCATTGTAATAATCTAATGTTTTTGACTGTAACTTAACATTTTTGTTCACTTTAGTTTTACTTTATTATGAATTGTAAATATAATAGTTTAAGTTACCTGATTTTTTAATAAAGTACTTACATTTTTATAATATTTATTGATATCTTTTTAAATTGTGCCCAATATAATCAATAAATGGATAATCAATAGTAACTGGGCTCTATAAATATCTTGTTTTACATTGTATTAAATTTACTTTTGATTAGAACATATAAAAAATTGTTTAAACCTATTTTTTCATTGTCTAAGAATTATCCCAAGATATTTGAACATTACCCCAAGGATTGTCTGAGAATTACCCCAGCATGAAACAATACAACAATGCCTTTTAGAAAGGCCTATACTCATCTCAGTTTATGAATTTTGCAATTTTCTGTTAATAAATTTGAAGGTAATGAATTTTTTCTTTAACACAATTTAAAATCTGCAACTAAACTAAACAAATATACGCAATAAGCAAATTTGAAAATAATGAAAGTAAAAGTTGATAGGTATTTTTTCAGAGACATTTTTCTAGTGAAATAGAAAACTTGCTAATATGTGGATTACTGTTTAGGAAATTTTTATACAATGAGAAAAGACAATTAAAAACTTAAATTCAAATACAAAATCAAATAAAAGTTAATAGCTTTTGAACACTAAGTGCGTCTAAGAATTACCCCAAAGTTATCGTGTCTAAAAATTACCCCGGTTACCATATTGTCTACTATACCTATTGGTTACCATACGTGTCTAAAAATTACCCCGGTAAGCCCGTAAAGCTATCAACTGAAGCCAGTGCCTACCTGAGCACTGGCCTAAACTTTACATAATCAGGGCCTAAATTTTACACATATATGTAACGTTTTAATACAAGCGTTACAAATGTGTATAAAATTTGTGAACAGCTAAGTTTAAAATGACGCTTGCAGAAATAGAGATAGGAAATTTTTAAAAATGCATTTTTTCTATAGACATAAGCATATGCATTATATATAAAAATAAATAAATAAATAAATAAATAAATAAAGTAACGAGCATTCAAAAGTATTTCATATCATAACCCCAAACCTCCTAATAAATAAATAAAAATAAAAAGGAATTGTTAAAAGAAATTTGTTGAACATGCATAATTTCTAATTTAATTTATGAATATCTGTCATTGTAACTAGAAGTCTGATAAATGCTGCACAAGAAAACTTAACAAAAAGTTTTCAAAAAGATGATGATGATTTGTCGTAAAATTGTTTGTCACTAATTATTGCTGTCTGAATAATTTTCATCAAAGGTTTCATCGCGTGCCTTGCATATAGAAAAGGTTATCACGCGATTGTAATATTTTACTAAAGCAGTTCAGTTTTCGTTTTTATGAGATTTTTCATTCAATAAGAATAAAGTAAGGCAAACTTCATATTAATCTTAAATATAACAATTCACAAAAAGTAGTTCTTTTTTTTATCCTTTCAGATCTGATGTCATTTGCTTCAGAATTTTCTTTTTTACTAAAATTAAGAAGGGAAAACGTGATTATTATAATAATAAGGATGACTTATAATAATATTTTGTATTTTTTCAAACCAGCTTACACACTTCAAGGAAAATAAATAATCTAATTAAAAATTTCGTGGGAAACGAGGATTTTGTTTTTAAAAATAAAGTAAAAGCATTGCAGTCACTGTCCAATGATGTTTATTTTATTTTATTTTATACTTATTTATTTATTTATTTATTTATTTATTATTGAAATTAACTGGTTTTTCTAATAGAAATTGTTCTGCTTTATTTATAATCTTGGGTTTAGGATATTATGTATTCCAATCAAATTATTGTGAGTGAATAATCTATATTTTTTCATAAATCGTCAGTGACAATTGCTTAGTTTTCGTCTTAATCACATCTATTAATATTAATATTAATTAATTATCCATTTTATCAATGTCTTCTTTTACCATTTTTAATTGTCCAGAAAATAGGAACACTGCTCGTGTAACATAAATGTTTGTTAAAATAACTAGGGGGACTTCGACTCCCGAGAGGAGACTTCGATGGAGACTTCGACTCCCCTAGGCTCGCTTCACGTATTAATCCCTGCGGGACTCTGTCCGCCAAATCGCTGCTTTGCCTTTCACAGAATAGAAATATTAATAGTTCATAATGCAAGACAAAAGCAGAAAAATAATATAGAAATCTCAACATTCAATATCAATATCAAATATATAATATTTAATACCACATTTTATTTATTTATTTATTTTTTATAAAATATACTAAAAATCAGTAATTTTTTCAGAATAGAAATTCTTAATATCTAGATCATTTTCCATTACAGTTTTACTATATGACCCTTCTTAAATTTTTGTCGCTATTTCGCGATGAATTTTTTGATATAACTGCTTGTTAAAGGGGAAAAAATGCATATAGTACCCATTTTGGCATAGATGATATCTGTCATCCTTGGCGATTTTTGTATTTGACGATCAAAAACATGATACGAAAATATACATGTGATATGTATATTTTCGCAATATATATTATACGAAATATTGTTTCATATTATTCTTTGCTCTCTTAGTATACGTTAATAAAATAATCATGATTTTTGAAAGGAATTAAATATGTTCGACACATAACTTGGGAATTTTTTTTATCGCCAAGGACGACAGATATAAAAACTGTTCCCCTATTTTTTCTAATGCCTATACTTTTTCCTATTACATTTTTTAGTTAATTTAGGGCAGTATATAATAATCTATATATATTTCTATTGTACAGTTACGTAATAAGTTTACACATTTCAAAATATCTGACAGGTTTATTATTATTATTGTCATTTTAATTTGGAAAAATGAACTACTGCTTCAATTGTTAAGTTTTTGCTACCTACTTCGTAAAATAACCAAGGATAAAATGTATTCGATTCTCTGTAAACTTTTATGTGATAATTTTTTTTTCCTGGCCATAAATTCGGATATATTCTATGCTAAAATATATTCGACATATTTTAAATATGTTTTTAAGTAAAAAAGATACACTTTGAAAACAAAAGGAAATGCATTCAAATATACAGATACGCCATTATTTCATTATTCACAAAAAAAAAAAAAAAAAAAAAAAAAAAAAAACTTATAAAAAAACTTAAAAGAAAAAAAACATAAAAGATTGTCTTATAAAAAACATAAAAGATTGCCAAGAAGAAAATTACTTTTCTATAAGTAGAGAAAATAAAGATATTTATAGACGACAAATTAATATTCTAAATTTATTTCTGCATAGACTTTTTATTTTTTATTTATTCATTTATTTTTTTTACACTGTGGTAGTCCGAGACCCCCAACCAAACAATCTTTTTACACCATGGATGATGGATCACCTTTTAAATTTTCCATTGAAAATGGCATCATGATAGAAAAATAACCTCATAAGAGAAACTTTTTCTACGGTGGAAAATAGAGTATCTTTATAAACCTGAAGTTTTTAATTAATAACTTCCTTATTTTAAATTTAAAAGACAGAAATTTCTTCCTTGGAATACAGGGCATACATTGGTACTTCTCACGATGCGGAGAACCCTGCCCTCCGCGAGAAGTTGCTGTCGCAGACAAAAAAAGTTGACGCTAGCGACAATTTTTTTTTTTTTTTTTTTTTTTAATATATAGAGAAATTTGAGATGCCACTGATTTTGTTTTACTTGACATTTGTTAACTTTCCACTAAAGCTAAATAAATTCTGCACTCAAACCTACTACACCTGAAATATCAAAATATCAAGTTCTGTCAAATATTCGGCGTTTTTCATGGTTTTCCCTGAAACTTGTATTAATACGGGCTAGTTAATTAATTAACTATCTTTTTTATCAATGTCTTTAACTGCCATTTTTAATTGTCTTGAAAATACGAGCATTGCTCGTGTAACATAAAAATTGGTTGAAATAAAATTTCAGATGTCACTCATTTTGCTTGTCTTGGGATTTATTAACGCACCCCCCTTCCCCCCCACCCCCAAGGTCAAGAAATTCTTCTATGAAAGCTGGTAGACATGAAATGCTTGTTTCGATAAGCCATTTGTCATTTTTCGTGGTTTTCTCTGAAACTTGCATTAATATGGGCTATTAATCAATTAATTATCTGTTTTATGAATTTTTTCACTGCTATTTTTAGTTGTCCTAGAAATATGAACATTGTTCGTGTAACATAAAAGTTGGTTGAAATAAAAATTGAGACGTCACTGATTTTCCTTTGCTTGAAATTTGTTAACGTCCAATAACACGACAAGAAATTCTGCTCTCAAAACTGATACACACCGAGAAAGAAAAAATATACCGCCTTCTCTAGAATGAATAAGTGGCCATTTTCTAAATCCCTTAACTAGAAATATAGATTTTCGAGGGGACTGGAATTTATAAGGATGACATGAAACTATTTTTTCTAGAACCACAACTTAGATTCTAGATGTCAGTTACAGAATTTTTTCTCAGTGCACGGGAAATGCCAGCTTCAATCAGCCGTTCGGCATTTTTCATATATTTCTCCAAAACTTGCATTAATACGAACTAAACCCCCATAAAAAGACCCCCCAAGGAGAACATCCCGCACATGCCATTTTGTGTGGACAAATAGCATTGATCCAGAACACATACACACAATTTAAGATTTGTTTCATGAAAATTACAAAGGATTAAGTAAATATTTCCAACCAAAAATTACTATTACGCAATATATCCCATCCTAATGCAACAGAATTAATAACTATAACTTTTCAAAAACGGATTTAAAAATACTGCAGACGGTTCAGGTCAAAAGCTATGATCAGTGCACTGAGAAAAATTTCTGTAACTGACATCTAGAATCTGCATTGCGGCTCTAGAAAAAATAGTTCCATGTCATCCTTATAAATTCTAGTCCCTTTGGTAGAGGGTTCTAGAATCCTTTATTAGAATTCTAGCGCGTTTACCTATATTATCGCGGGCAAAGTTATTTGAAAATATCTCCAAATAAATGCGAACACAAGAGGCGGGTTTCAGCAACTATAATCCTGGTTTAAGACCCAATTCTAGATAGTCAAGCGAGGATTTCTCGCAAAACAAATATTCAGAATATTCAGAATATTGTTTTACCATTTAGAAATGTGTAGACTACAAATTCTCGATCATTTCGTCTATTCAGTTTTCTGGCGTGCCTTATGCGCATAGCTCGGAAATCTATATTTCTAGTTGATGGATTTAGAAAATGACCACTTATTCATTCTAGATGAAAGTGGCATATTTGTTTTCTCAGTGTATGAAAATACTAAGCATTTTCATACAAAAAAAAAAAAAAAAGAAGCTTTTATTTTAATAAAAAGCACAAAAGTATCACCCATTTTATTTTTCTAAAAAACTAAACATTAATGTTAAATTTCACTAATACTTTGTTTTGAGAAAGTAGCTAACACAAGAGGCGGGTTTCAGCAACTATAATCATAGTTTACTATACTCAACTATAATCATAGCAACTATAATCAATACCCAATTCTAGATAGTCAAGCGAGAATTTCTCGCCATATAAACGATTCAGAATATTGTTTCACCATCTAGAAATGTGTGGAATGGAAATTCTCGATCATTTTGTCTATTCAGTTTATTCGCGTGCCTTATGAGCATAGCTCGATAACTATATTTCTAGTTAAGGGATTTAGAAAATGCCACTGATTTTTCATTCTAGATAAAGTCGGTATATTTTTTTTCTCAGTGTGACCCCCTACAAAAATAAGATATTCCATACTGTCATAAGTTTCCCTTTCTACAAATCAATTTGCTACGTGAAATTTAATAATAATGCCAACATTCTATAGATTTCTAGTCTCCCCTGCTTATAAAACATAGAGCATAAAAATTTGAATTAGTTGCAACTATTAATTTCTAAGAAAAGTCGAACAGAAGTTACCAAATTGTCAAAACTTTCTTATAATTTTTCACCAAGATCTTTTAGATGATGAGATATGAATGATTTTCAGTGAAAGCCGTCAACACCCGAATTAATTTTACGAAATATATTTTGATGAATATTTCAATTCTAAATTAATAGGCGACATAAATTCCACCGCACTTTTGAATGTATAAAACGAGGGGAGGAAAAGCTAAAACTCCATAAAAATAGCATGGGACGAAAACAAAAAAAAACTCACAATGTCAAGTGTGTTTAAAAAAAAAAAAAAAAGGCTCACACTGCAAGTAATAAAAGGACAAAAGTGACTTGAAAAAGATATCGAGGAGCGGGAGGGTAGGGCTGGGGCATTAGACCTATCGTCCAGGATTAATACGTCTCGCCTTTAGAATGTAAAATACAAGGGGGGAAAAACTAAAAACCCATAGAAACACGGGGAAAAAGAGTGAAAATTCCATAGAAATAGCAAGGGACGAAAACAAAAAAACTTACAATGTCAAGTGTAAAAAAAAAAAAAAAAAAAAAAAAAGGCTAACACCGGAAGAAATAAAAGGACAAAATTGACAAGAAAAGGACATCGAAGAGCGGGAACGGGTGGGCTGGAGCGTTCAATATATCGTCGAGGGTTAATACGACTCGCTACAAATGACAGTAAAATATACTAAATTAAGCAATTCTTCTGATAATAACAGGAGACTTGGCGTTGGAATATTAAAACCCGAATAAACTACTACGTCAGAAACGCCAAAGAAAAATATTGGAAATGCATACAGCTGTTTCGGTAGCCTTAAGCGTACCGTCTTCAGTGCAAAAAGGATACCGAATAAACTACTACGTCAGAAACGCCAAAGAAAAATATTGGAAATGCATACAGCTGTTTCGGTAGCCTTAAGCGTACCGTCTACAGTGCAAAAAGATTCGGGTTTTAATTCTTCTGATAGTTTTAAATTTAAAGCCTATCCTCATTTAAGGACGTTTAGTGTTCTAACAAAAAAACTCCTAGATAGAAAAACTTCAAGATAACAGATTAATTTCCTATTGTACGCCGAAGAAGACCTCGGAAGTATTATAATATGTATAATTATTCAACTTAGACTTAAGTTGGTATGTCTGCGCAAAAAACAAATTTATATGCGATGAATGAAAAATCATAAGTTAACCGTCTAAATTATGTAATTATAATAAATACCAGGCACATAAAACTTTGAGGGGTCCTTTAAAGTGATGCTATAAACTGTCATTAAAAAGTAGAAATCATTCTAAAAATCCACAAAAAGTATACGTGCTATTTTATTAGCTGTCCTCAAATGAGGACACTGTGCGTTAATGGGTTAAGAAGCTGTAAATGCTCATGGTAATGACTATAGTGCATTTTCACTGAAGTAATACTATATGTGTGTGGTATCTAACTCTTTCAACATACAGTCTCTCTGTTGATTCGTTTTAAGGAAAACATAGCATAAGGAAAACATATAGCATTTACACATCAGTAAAATTAGAAATTATGTGAGTATTTTACCCCGCCAGTTTTAAAGGATCAGGAATGAATTACTATTTTACCATGTTTTTATTAACTTTTATGGGTTCTTCCCACCTGACGTCAGAGGTCACATGATAGAGGAAAAACAAATAGCAGACGAAGTCTTGTTTATCTATAGCGATTGCTGAAATAACCTATTTTCTATTCTTATTTTGATCAATCGTATTTAATCTGTGCTATTTTTTTATACATCATCATTTTTAATCCATTTTATATCACAACATCCATTTATATACATTTACAATCATCATTTAGTTTATATTTTTTATTGATGCTGATGAAGAACATGTTAAATACTCTGATTTTTGGTACTTAAATCAGTGACAGTGCAATATCGTACTGCATAAATCCATTTAGACCAGTAACTGAGTTAATTAACATGTTATAACACCTTTATGCAATTAAATTAAATGAAAACATTTTAAAACTTCAAATTATAATCCATAAACATTCCACAAGAACAAGATATTATTTATTGTTAAATCAGTTAATGTAGCAGTTACACTAGAATTTACAAAAATCGATTTTTACAGTTAAAAATAAATAAACACATAAAGTGCTTTTAAAAAATTATTAAATTTACAATTACAACTATTCTACTGTTTACAAATGCACAATATTACTTTTATTTTATTTTATATTAAATATTAACATTTTTGTTCTTAAGAACAATATTTAATTGAATTCGATTTTCAGAATTCGATTATTCGTTTTCCTCTATCACGTGATTGAGCAGACGAAACTGGGAAGAGTCCATTCTTGTTTGTTTGTTTGTTCGGTACAAATCTTGCAATCGAATTTTAACTAACATCCCTAATAGCTAGACATTTAAAACTTTCACAATAGCTCACAACCCGATGACCACACAATACTTCGAAGTCCGATTTTCGAATTTTCGAATACTTTTCTTATAATTAATTAAAATATGAAAATAATAATGATAATATAAAAAAACTTTTTATATTATATACCATGTTTTAAATTTTCTGATGAATAATAGAGCTCTTATCAATGTGCAAAAAAGTTTTAAAGTGATAATGACGTCAATTTTTGTGAGATGCATAATTTAACTTTTTATAATTTTTAACGTTCACGTTTAATTAAACGTATTTATTTTTATGTCGAAAGAAAATGAACTCGTAATTTTTTTTTTTTTTTTTTTTTTTTTTTTTGGCAACATAATTAAATTTTAGATAATATTTTAATGGATATTTTAACGCTATTAGGATGTTATTATTTTCATATTTTAATTAATTATAAGAAAACTAATCAAAAATTCGAAAATAGGACTTCGAAGTATTGTGTTGTTACCGGGTTCTGAGCTACTGTGAAAGTTTCAAGTGTCTAGTTAGTAGGGAAGTTAGTTAAAATTCGTTTGCAAGATTTGTACAGAACAAACAAACAAACAAAAATAGAAGTTAATAAAAACAAGGTAATAACCTCCTAAATCCTTATAAATAACCATTAAAATATTAGCTATAATTTAATTTTTGCCAAAAAAGGAGAAAAATACGAGTTTATTTTTATTTTTTCGACATAAAAGTAAATACATTTAATTGAACGTGAGCGTTAAAAAATTGTGAAAAGTTAAATTATGCATCTCACAAAAATTGACATTATTATCACTTTAAAGATTTCATACGCATTGATAAAGTGCTAATGTAGTTAGTTCTATAGCTATGATTCAACAAGAAATTTAAAAACAGGGTTTATAAAAAGTTGTTTATCTTATAATTATTTGCTTTGAGAAACTCGTAACAGAAAGTGCAATGCACTGAAATACATCATTACTGACAAAATCTTTTAATGACAGCAGAAGTATTTGTTATTTAATGAATTAATTTTTATTTATTTATTTATTTATTTATACTTTTATTTTATTTTATTTATTTATATTTGAGTCGCAGGAAATTTATGCACTACACTGAGAAAAAATTCTGTAACTGACATCTAAAATCTAAGTTGTGGCACTAGAAAAAATAGTTCCATGTCATCCTTGTAAATTCTAGTACATTTGGAAAGCGAGTTCTAGAAGCCCCTATTAGAATTCTAGAGCGTTTATCTATATTCTCGAGGGCAATTTTATTTAAAAACCTCTACAAATAAATGAGATTACAAGAGGCGGGTTTCAGCAACTATAATCTTGGTTTATTACCAAATTCTAGAAAATTAAGTGAGAATTTCTCGCAATACAAAAGATTCAGAATATTTAGAGTATTCAGAATATTGTTTCACCATCTAGAAATGTGTACAATAGAAATTTTTGAAAATTTCGTCTATTCAGTTTATTGGCGTTTCTTCCGCGCATATAGCTCGGAAATCAATATTTTAATTAAGGGATTTAGAAAATGACCACTTATTCATTCCTGAGGAAGGCAGTATATATTTTTTTTGTCAGTGTACTTTTCCATAAGTGAGCGAAAACTTTAGATTTCAGACATATTGTGAAAGACCTAGAAAAATTCTTGACGAATTATCACGAGACCTTAGAGGATTAAAGGACATATTATATCTCATATATTTCAGGCAAAAGTTTTTTCCCTAAAAAAAAAAAAAAAAAAAAAAAATGGAATATCAGTAAAGAAAAAAATAATAATAATAGAAAAACAGTATGTTTAAAATCATTCTGTGAAGAATAATGCTGGAATTACATTTTAGCTGTTGCATGTAATTTTGAAGCTTTTACTTGTTAATTGTATTTATTTGTGTGAGACTAACACCTATTATAATGGAGATACAAAGTTTTCTTTAAAATATCGCAAAAAGCCTCTTTTTTATTGTAACGTGCAGGTATTACACCATATCAAGGTTCTATTTTGGAAACTTGTCATGCTTCATTAGACATAACATACTGCAATCAGAATACAAAAAAAATATTAAGTATTTAATCTAATATGAGCATTTTTTCTAAATGAGTTTTAACTGCGCGTGCACAAGGGTTAACAAGATTTCATTTGCAGAATTTATTATCGAAATATATTGAGCTGCTTGTATGAAAATTCCAAGCAAATACCTTCAAAATTAAAAAAAAAAATATTTTTATTCGATAGAATAAAGTGAATTTTAATTCCTCTCTCTTTTCGAAAAAGAAAGAAAAAAGAGAGAGAGAGAGAGAGAGAAAGAGCGGTAAAATGTTTTATCAACATTTATTTATAATTAACGAATAGTGTATTACCATTGATTGAATAAAAATAAAAATTTGGGTAAAACATTTTATTTATTTTTTATTTATTCATTTTAAGGAACTAACTGAAAATCAATTCATTATTTATATAAAAGGGTGTTTTATTTTTTTATCGTGAATGGTGAGTACAGTGTAATAATTGCTACAAATCTCGTTTTTTTTTTTTTTTTTTTTTTAAGTAACTTTGTGTTTTTGTATAAAGTATTTTGTTACGGCCGAAAACATATTATTTTCTACATTTGAGATTATAACTCGGACGTCGGAAAATGCTTCATTATGTATGCAGAGTACATGATTTTTTAAAATTCGTTTTTGTGACCTATAATTTTGCTTTATCATTAAAAATGAAAGTTTTATTATCACATAAACCCACATA